>JAHBCN010006095.1:0-51051 GCA_019359885.1 Listronotus oregonensis | reverse complement strand
AATAGAAGCAAAATAATTATAAAAACAAAGTGTCTAAATGTTTTTTTAAAATTGGGTTCTTATTTTTTACCATTTAGGATGGCTAATCGAGTAGCTAATATAAGAAAAAATTTTGACATATTTTTAAAAAAAGCCAACACAAGGTATTTATCCTTTATAATAGTGAAAAAAGCTTTTTTCATAATACTATCTGCAAATACATTTTTTTTTTCCAAACTTGTGATATAAAATTATCTTTTTAATTAATGAAGCATCAGAAAACCAAAAAGTTTTTGGGGCAAATTTTTTACAAATTTTTTTTCCAGGTGCAACTAGGAAAAAAAAATAAAAACAAACATGGATTTTAAAGTACATACAGTTGTTTTTTAATAAGCTTTTTTAAATTATGTAGGCAATTTTTATACCTAACTTAAACCCTTTTTTTATTTTTTTTAATATTACTCATATTTTTACACATCACAAATGTGTAAGACTTTTTATAAAGTATCACATGAACATTTTTATATATTTAACTGTTACACTTTGTGGGATTTAGAATATAACGTCGCCTTGCATACAAAAGGGGGCGTATCTAAAAAAATTTTTTAGATAAGCCATTATTATTATATCTTTAGGCGATATTTTATTGCTGTCAAACGGGCGTATTTTTTATTTTTATTCCCGCAAGTTATTTGGGAAAGTATTTTTGGGAAAAACCAATACAGCAAATTATAGAAACAAAACAAAAAGGCGAATCTAAATTCGCCCTTTTTTTTTGCCATTTTTATTAATTAATTGTAGAGTTACCCCCTTTTTACGGGTCCATAGTGGGAATTTAAATTTTGCGGGCCCTATTTTGTTATCGCGATAGAGCTATTTTTTCATGTATGTGCTCTGATGATAGTGCCGCCTTCGAATCCCCGGGGTTTTTTCCGACTGTTATGGTGCGATTCGATATATTGAAAATACAGGTAAGTGATCAGCGAACTTTTTTAAATTGGAGAAAAAACCGCGCAAATTTAGACAAGATGTGAAAGTAAAAATGTTATAAAAAAAAAAGTGGTTTTTCCCGGGGAATACTACAATGTGAAAAAGGCGTAGTGACTCAGATTAAAGATTGGACTTCGGAAGACTATTTACCCGTTTCTCACTTTTATAAGAAGCCAAAAATTAGCCAAGAAATCACATCAACTAAAACTGCAGCAAAAATTGGGGGTCCATTTTTTTTAACAGAAAATGAAAAATTCTTTTCCACCCCAAAACCCAAAGGGAAAAAAATGCCAGTGCAGCTAATTCTTTCCCTTTGAAAATTTGATCAACGAAAACAAAAGGGGGGAAAAATCAACTTTTTGGGGAAAGTGTTTTTTTCCCAAAAAAAAAACCTAACTACTAGATTTTGTTAATTCTTAAGTTTAAAAAAAAGTTTTTCTTTTTTGCAAGGAATGTAAATTTAAATGCATCAAATTTCAATTTTTAAAATATCAAAATGTTACATAATTCAATTTTGTAGCCGAAAAGATGTCCAAAAAAAGTAATTTTGGTACACCTTGCCAGAAAAACCCAAAATAAATTCTTTTTTCAACTTGATGGCTGAAGAAACTTTCCCAAAAAAGCCCCCCCCAAAGCTTTGCCCAAACATGAAAAAAAAAAAAAAAGATTGTCAAGGCAAAGTATGGAGTGATGCTGGATGTCTAATACTTCTTTGTTGGGACCATTTTTTAGCCGATACACCGTGTGACCCCCTAACATCCCCCTCTATTTTTTCCCCAGAAATTCTTTAAAAAAATTGGTGCCGATTTTTTTTAAAAACCCCTGAAGAATTTTCAGGGGGATCTAGAAAAGAAATGAAAAAAAGGAAAAAGAAAGCTTTTTAAAAAAACAGTGCTAGCTAAGGAAAAGGGAAAAACCCCCTTAATCAGAAAAAGGCCCATAATTTATTTCCCACCAAAAAGACTAAAATTATTTAAAAGGAAATACGAAAAAAAAGAAATTAATGGAGATGCCATGTTTTTAAAAGGGCAAGATCGACAACAGCTTTTTAAACCCCTATTTGGATTAGAAAGCATTTTTTGAAAAACTTTTTTTATCATATTTTTACCTCTTAAATTGAGGCCCCCCTTTTTTTTATTTTTTTTCCCAAACACATTGTCAATTAGTAAAAAAATTATGCGTAACGCTTTGGAAAGTTTTTAGACAAAGGGGGGATAGTTAAAAAAAGGGCAAACGGGGGGGGACGACAAGAATCCGAAGATCAAAGATACTATTGTCGACAAACAACCCAAAAACCCCCAAAATAGTTCCCAGGTCAATCTCCTATTGGGAAAAAGTTCCCCAGAGAATATTTTACCCCCATTTAACGATTCCTCTAATGATAGCATTCCCCTTTTTTCTTGTAATAAAGATGAAGAAAAAAAATATAGATACTTATCGACGTATATTCAAGACAATAAACTAATCAATACACAGACCAAAAAAAAGGGGGGGATGCAACATGCATTACATACATTGAGGGGGACACTGAGAAGAAAAATTTGGGAAATTGGGGGAAAAAAAATATAAGGCCACCAAAAAAAAAAAAAAATTTAAAAAAAAAAGTGTAAAAAACCCAAAATTTTTGTTAAAACAATCTTTTAAAATCAGGTTTAAAATTGCAACAAGTAATTTAATCTTTCCCAAAAACAAACGGGAAAAATTTCAATATTCTAAAAAGCGCCCCAGCAGTTTACATCTTTACAGTTTATAAATTTTGCCACCAAAACCGCCCCCCACAATTGGGGAAAAAGAATAAAGAAAGGGTTTTCCCCCCAAATTTCAAAAGTGTTTATATTTTCCCAAAAATTATGACGGAAAGGGGGAAAAACCCCTAATTCATTTTCAAAAGGAATTTGAAGGGGAAAAAAAATTCTTTTTGCCCCCGGTTTTCTTTATTTTTTTAAATTTAAAAAAACGTTGGGGAAAAAGTCAATCTAAAATTTTTTTAATCCTTTCTGGGCCCAAAACGAAGGGAACCCCCCCTAAAAACAAATTTCCCACCGCAATGTCTCATTCCAAAATTTTTTTTTTTCCAAAAAACAACTACTCCTATAAACTTAAAAAAAGGGAAAAAACCTTCATTTTAAATAAAATTAAACATTTTTTTACTTTTTAGAAATTTTAAAAAAAGGGCAAAAAAATTTCGAGTTTTAAAATATCCGTAAAACGATAACAAAAACCAAAAAAAATGGGAAAAATATCTCAGTTTAAAATTGAAAAAAAAGGTTTAAAAAAATTTTCTACAAGTTATTTCCCCCCGTGATGAAACCTCGAAACATTTTTAAAAAAAAAGGGAAAATGTTTTTTAAAATTTTTTTAAAAATCAATAAAGGGAAAAACCTTTTAAAAAAATCCTTAAAAAGACAACTTGGTTTCACTTTTCTGGGAAAAGGTGGTAAAATTTTTAACCCATTCCTTCTAAATCCCTTTTCCCCCCCATTTAAAAAACCGATTTTTTTTTTTATAAACATTTTGTTTTTTTAAATTTTTTTTTAACGTTTTTTTAAATTTATTTTAAATTTTTTTTTAAAAAAAAATTTTTTTAAAGGGGTTTTAAAAATTTTGTTGAAGTCCCCCTTTTTTTATTTTAATTTTTTTAAAAAATTTTTTAAATTTTTTTTAAACCAAAAATATATTTTTTAATGTTAAAAAATTTTGTTTAAAATTAAGTTTTTTTTTTTTACGGTTTTTGAAAATTTTTGTTAATTTTCCTTTCCAAAAATTTTATTTTTGCATTATTCAATGGGCGTATCTTTTTTTTTCTATAGATCCAAACAAAAACGCACACAAAAAAACGTATCTCTTTGTTTAAAATTTTTTTTTTTTTTTGCAATGTCTAAATATTTTTTTTAAAACCTTTTTCTGAATGTGTTTTAGTGAATTGCCCTTCCCTTTTTTGACTGAAAAAACCCAAACTACCCAATTAAAAACCTCTTTGGCGAAGCTTTAATTTATAAAAATTTAAAAAAACGGGTCTCCCCCAAACCATCTTTTGAGAAAACCCCTTTCTTCCAAAGGGGACATCCTTTTCCTTTTAAAAGTCTGTCCCAAAAAATTTTGGGAAATTTAAAAAGGGAGAGTTTGACATCAAATATTTTTTAAAAATTTTTCCTATAGTTTATTTTTTTTTTTTTTTTTATTAGGATGATTTTCCTGGTTTTATTATTTCTTTTCATGGACGAAAAATATTATCAAAAAAAAGGCGATTTTCACAACTTTTTTTTACCCCATTTTTTTCATCATTTTTAATGCAGAGTGGCCCAAAAAATTTTTTATCCCAAAAAATTTAAAACTTTAGGGTAAAAAATTTTTTTAATTTTTAATTTAAATTTTTTTTTGATTCTATACACCACAAAAAGGGACCCAAATGATTTTTTAATTTTGGGGGTCCCAGAATATGGGGCAATCTTTCGGAATCTAATAAAACCAAAAAATTTTTAAAGTTTATTATTTTTTTTCCTGGGATTTCCCTGAATACGGGGACATAACGCCCCCCAAATCTTTTTTGTTTAAATAATTTTTAAAATCAAAGCGTAAATTATTTTTTTTTAATATGATTTACTAATAAATCTTCTTAAAATGAACCCAGTAAATCAAATTTGGGCTTATTTATTTTGCCAGGGAGGGACTAGCTCTAACTAATAGCAATTTTTAACACCTTATAATAAAGGCTCAACAATTTTATTTTTGGGTAGTTTAACCTTAATCAAAAAAAAATATTTTTGATTGACATCGAAAAAATAAAATTTTAGAAAATAAATTCATTATTTTAAAATTTTTTACTTTGGGTGTTTTCTAATTTATGTCAGTATTTAAGAAGCAGTTTTTAGGTACTTTTAAAAATTTTAATGAAATTTTGGCAAAAAATGTCTTTTTATCAAGCATTTTTAAGTTCCCCTTTTTTTTTTTCCAGTGGGTTCTACAAATTTACGGCCTATTTTTTGGGACATAAAACAAATTTGGTACACAAAAAAAGCTTCTTGATACAATTAACCAAATTTTATTAAAATTCTAAATGGATTTTCAGATATTAATAATAAATTTATATTTTTAAAAAAAATTTTCCCCTGTATCCAAAAAATTAGAGGTTTAGGAAAACGTTCATATGAAGTTTTCTTCTTAAAATGGACCCAAAGTGCCTCTTTAAATTTGACGGAAATTAAAAAAAACCCTGTATAATGTAAAAAATGACCAAACCTTTTTATTTTGAAACAGTTGATTTTTGATGTTATTTAAAAATACTTTTTTTTGTTTAAGGTTAAATCCCAAAAATAATATTAGGCATTTATCATACAGGGTGTTAAAAAAATTTTTGTGCCAAAACTAGTCCGTCCCTGGCAAATAAATAAAAATTAATTTTGGGGTTTTTTTAAAAAAAAAAAAATTATCTAGTAACCCTCATATTTTGAAAACATTAAATTACCTTTGTATTTTAAAAAATTATTAAAAAAAAAACGATTTCCACGGTCGTCCGTTATGTACCTGTATCTCCGGGAAGGTCTGAAAAAAGTTTATGGAACTTTATAATATTTTTAGATTTTCTATTATATTCGAGAATTCCCATATTCGGGGCACCCTGTATAATCAACATAACAGAACCACCTATTTAAATCCTTGAAAAACCTCTTTACAACGTAAGTTATATAACCATGTTTCAGAATATTTTTAGCCCAACCCCTCAAAATACGAACGGGCCGTTAAGTTTCAAAAAAAAACGTTTATTTTTAACAAAACGATTTTGTTAAGTTGAAGGAAATATAACGAAACTATTAGGTTCAAAGGCTTTTTGTTTCAAGATGTAAACGTAACAAAGGAACAAGGGAAAAAAAATAACTAAAAGGATGTTTTTTTCTTAGTGGGTTATTCTAACCCATGGGTTTTGTGGTTTTATCAAATGGTTTTACGAGAAGGTTTTCCCCATTAATTTGTGCCAAAAAAATATTTATTTATTTTTTTTTTCTTTGGGGTCGTCCACGAAGGCTGATGCCTAAGTACTAACTCCTTGGGTGTCTTTAGTGGGGAGAGGGTTTTTTCCCCGGGGCTTAAATTTTGGGAGGAGGAGAAGGAAAACTTCTGCGGGAAGCAGGTTCCCCGAACTGACACTCAGGCATGAAGGAACGAAGAAAGCGGAAAGTTCGGGGATCTCTGAACTTTTCTATAAAAGTTATATGTTGCTCTGTTGGGAGCTGCCAGAGAAGAATTCCTCTGGCAGAAGTCGTGAAAATACCTATGAAGGGCGACAGATCCCCTACGCTGACGGGGGTCAAAAGGAAGCCTTTCGGGGCTTTTTGGATCATTAATAAGACGCGGCTCTTCTTTGAATGGAGTCAGAATGCTAAGTGTTGAAAGGGGACGCCATTTCCCAGACATAAACAATTTTCCCTAAAGAGGGTCGGTTGGGTTTACATTCAGATTACAGTTGAAGAAGAAAATATTTTCTGGAACGGAAGGGAACCCCAAAATTTTTTTTAAAACTCGAATATGGATAATTGTTTTTTCCAGTTGATTATTCTCAAAAGTAACGCCGACAAGTTTTAAACACTCTCTGTTCTGCAAAACGGCCCGCTCATCTTATGTAAGGGATGACATTTGCGACTTTCGTGACAGCGAACATGACTGTGTTTTCAGGCATTAAACTGAACAAAATTCTTCCCCCAACCCAAATAAGTTTGAGGTCTTTGGAAAGAGATATCTGCATTGACCTGCGCTTGTTTTCAAAATAGGATTACACGGTGGCTTAAAGTGAATACTACAGATTGGAGGTATATCGTCAAAAAACTATAATTGGGATTGATTGTGGAGAGAGAAGATCGTTTTTTTGGAAAAACCCCGGAGTTCCCAGCACTGCCCCGGGGAGCACCATTTATTTTGGAGAAACCCCTAACAGACCCCTAAAAAGGATTGGTACTATTGCCAATTTAAAATAACAGTATTGAAAAAAAAAATAAAACTTTCGTGTCAAACCATCCGGGGTATTTTTAATGTTTAAAAACTTTTTTTAAAATATTTTTTTAAAAAAATTGAAAAATTTTTGGGGCAAAAATATTTTAATATTTTGACACATGCAAAAATTTGGGTGATTTTTGGGTTTTTCGGGGGAAAAAAATTTATTAAAACAAAAAAAAATTTTTTTTCCCCGGGGTTTTTGGGATTTTTTTTTTTTCCCTTTAACATGCAAACAGTTAAAAAAAAATTTTTTTTGAAATTTTTAAAATTTAAAAATAAAGGGGTTTCAAAAGAAAGAGGGGGGAATTTTAAAAAAAGGGTTAAAAAAAATTTTTATTTTGGGGATTTTAAACTTTTATCAAGATTGGGGTTTTAAAATTTTAATAGGGGTTTTTTAAAAATTTTAATTTTTTTTTTTTGGGAATTTTTAAAAGGCTGATCTTTTAAACTTTTTAAATTAAAGGGGGGGTTTTTCCCCCTTAAATTTTGGAAAAGGGGGAAAAAAAACTTCTTCGGGGGTTCAATCTTAACCCAAAAAAAAAAGGGGAAAAAAAGGGGGGGTTCGGCCCCCTAAAACGGAAAAAAGGGCCTAAAATTACTACGTGTTGCTCTGTTGGGACTCCAAAAAGGAATAAACGGCCCAAATTCCCCCTGACAAAAAAAAAATGAAAAAAGAATACTGAGTGGAGGGTTATCGCCCCGCAAAACAGAATGGGGATTTGGAAGAAGGTCGTTAAATTTAGAAAAACAGCGTGGGTGCCGCCCCGAGCCCGGGGGCCCCGCATTTTTTGGGAGAACTGGGGGAATGACCATCTCACTAACCTGTTAAAAAAAGGAAACGGGAAACCAAGAAAACTTGGTGGAAGACCATAAGAAGGAAGTTTTTTTAAAGCCCATCATGCCAGACCTGATCAAAACTTTGGATATTCAAGGCAAGTCGGGGGTTCCCAAACTCAAGGGGCTTTTTTCAGTTTGTGAGAAAAGGGGAAAGAAATCACTGTGGATCTACTGTGACGGAATCCATATTGTCTATCATGTAAGATCTTATTTTTTCCCCATACTTTAAATTTGGGAAAATTTAAAGAATTTTTCCATTACCTTGCAAACAACGAAAGAAGAGATATGGTCTTAGTTAAAAAGGGGGACTTTTGGACCTTTTTTGGGGACAGGTTGCACACGTGAAAACTTTCCAACTCCCGGGGGAAAAAGCCCGTTCGTAAAAATTCGAATGAGGGATTAAGTGGGGGGGAACCGGGGGGCATTTTTTTTAAAAGATTGCGGGCCACCCCCGACTTTTTTTTATTAAAGAAAAAAATCATCTGTATGTTTAAAAATTATATGGACATTTTAAGAAACAGGGACAACTGTTGGAAGGGGAAGAAAAGGAGGATCAAGCGTAGAATTGGGGCCCCAAAATTTTTTGGAAAATTTTTTGGAAATAGTTCGCTTTTTTAGGTGAAAACCATCTTCAGAGATTAGGGGGGGAAAGAATTTGTGCAAAAGTTCTGCCCCAAAATATTTTGGCAAAGGACCAAAAAGCTTTACTGCCATTTGAGCAAGAGAAACTTTATTTTTTTATTCGATTGTTAAAACGGTCTTTTGCATCTGAGATGGTCTGATTATACTGATTTCTTGCTTCGATGCTAGCCTGTCGATTTTGGGGACTGGGGTTTTGAAGAAACTTTTGTGGGCTTGAAGTTTTAAATGTCTGGCTTTGTCACAGGATTTAGAAAACCACGGTTTGTGATTTGAAGTTATGGGTTCTTTTTAGTTTGGGGAATATAGGTCTCAATGCCTAGTTGAATTGTTTCGGTAATTTTTACATATTTCTGAAGGATCGTGATAGAAAAGCAGGTAGGTTCCCAAGGGTAGCTGGCAAAGAAATCTCTTAGACCATCCCAGTCGGCCGATTGTAGTGCCAGATGGTTCGTGGCGGCATGCTTTCCAGTTGCCTCAAAATGAGTGGAGTATGATACGGTGACCAAACCTGGTCAGAGCGACCAAGGGAGCAGTTACTGATGCTTGTAAGGGTTCGGGGGGAAGTAAGAAAGAGATCTGGGGGGGTTGGGTTATGGGTGGGAACCCTGGGAAAGTAGGTAGGTTCCATAATTAGATTGGTGAGCGAGTTGTTTGATTGCAAATTTTTCTGTCTGCCTTGTGTATCAGTTTTTGGAGCTAGCCAATCCTTATTTGAACATTAAAACCCGAGGACGATTACTTCGGCCATGGGAAACTGGGAAAATAAATTGTCGATCTTTATTGAAAGGAAATCAAAGAACTCTTGAAAAGGGAATTTCAGACGGGGGACCGTTATATACAGCAGATGAATTTTAGAAGATCTGAAAGTAGTTTAAACCAAAAATATCAGGCCTACCCGATTCGAGGTTAAAAACCCCCTAACACAAGCCAGGTCGTTGCGAACTAACCAAACCCACCAGGGGGTCGAAAAAAAAATGGGGGGTTCTAACCTGGGAAAAGGAGGTGGTTTGTTGCTGTTTTGGGACTTATTTGGGTTTCGGTAAGAAATAGTATATGGGGTTTGGAGGATTGAAGATAATGGTGAACAGAGTTCACGTTGGGTTAACCCCTATATTTTGAAACGATATCAGATTTTTTCGATGGTGGCCCCCAAATGTACCCCTCGCCCGGAAAACCCGGGGTGGAGGGGTATTTTACCTTTGGATAACTTTGTTGGGTGTGCCATTCATTATTTCCAAATTTTAGTAGAGTGGAAAAAAAAGGAAAAAAGAAAAAAGAAAAAAAGAGGAAGAAGGAAAACTAAAAAGAGAAGAAGAGGAGGAAGAAGGAAAACTGACTCACCGCCGAGAACTCAAAACGTACTAAGACTTCACGAGTCCTTTAAAGGGCAAGTGGGGTGGTACCGCCTCAGGCGAGGAAAGCTCCTCTACCACCTACCAAATATATGAAGGTTTGAGAAAAAAGAAAAAACTTCTGCAAGTAGCAGGTTCTATAGTCTGGACACTTTAGAAATGAAGGAACTAACAAAGTGGGAAGTTCGGGGCCTCTTAAGTTAGACTATAAAATGATGCATAAAAGTGGCACCTCGTGTTGGTCTGTTGGCGGCTGCCAAAGGAGGAATTATACTGGCAAATTCTTCGAAACATAAGCCGTGAAAATACCTATAAAAGAAGAACAAATCCCCTTTCAGCTTGTCGGTGGGCAAGAGAAGGAAGCTTTTCTGTAAGTGTGGGATCATTAATAAGACGAACAGCTCTTCTCTGAATGGAGTCAATAATGCTAAGTGTTGTAGTAGACGCCATTCCCCAGACGTGAGAACAATATTCTAAAGAGGGTCTGATCTGGGGTACATACAGAGTATACAGATTAGAAAGAGAAAGAAATACTTTCTGTTTCGAAAAAAGAAAACCAAGCTTTTTTAAAGCTACTGAGGCTATGGATGTTATGTGTTTGTGCCAGGTAAGGTTATTCTCAAAAGTAACACCCACAAGATTAAACGATTCTTTGTTCTGCAGAACTTGGCCGCTCATATGTACGACTTTTTCGCGATAGTGAACATGACTGTGTTTTGGAGACTTTAAAATGGACAAGATTTTTGGCGCCCCAATCCAAGATTACTTTAAGGTCTTGTGATAGAGATATCTGCATTGACCTGCGCTTGTTTTCCAAATAAGGATTACAGGTTATCAAAACTATGGATAGGATTGGTTGTGGAAGAGGGAAGATCGTTGAGGTAAAGAAAAAGCAGAGTTGGCGCCAGTACTGAGCCCTGGGGCACCACCGTATTAATTGGATAGAAGCTGGAAGAATGACCATGTACAATAACTGATATACGTCGATTAGAAAGGAAACTGGAAAGCCAGGAGCAAAGCTTAGGTGGAAGATCCATACTGTCTGTCATGTAAAATTTTGTGTTGGGAAAATTTATTAATTCCCAAATCTTGAATTATTTGGGAATTAATAAATTTTCCCATTACTTTGGAAACAACAAAAACAAGAGATATAGGTTTATAATTAGAAGGGAGAGTTTTGCATCCTTTCATGGGAACAGGTTGCACACGTGCAGCTTTCCAGCTCTCCGGAAAAATGCCCGAGTCGTAAGAGAGTCAAAAGAGGCGAGTAAAGATGTGTGCCAGCTCAGGGACACACTTTTTTAAGACGATTGCTGGTATGGCATCCAGCCCAGATGATTTTTTGGTATGAAGAAAATAAAAAATACGCTTGATCTGTTTGACTTTAAAAATATTATCATATATTTTATGAAATTGGAGGCAACTGTTGGAAGAGAAAGATTAATGGGAGGATCGAAAGTAGAATTTGCAGCAATTTGTTTGGCATGAACCCAATTTAGATACATTAAAAAGATTTAAAAAATTTCAGGCGAGTTTTGTATAAAAAAAAATTTTATCACCTCCCTCACCCCCACCAGTTACAATAAACTCCCCCCTCCAGTAAAAAATGTCTGAGTTTACCACTGGCAATTAACATTAACGCTTTTGGTTATTAGGTAATTTTAAATTAACAAATTTATCGAAGTTACAAAAAAAAACAAGTAATTTTACATCCATATAAAGGAAAACTTGTCCCCCTGTCTGAGACGCTTATAAATTGCAGTTATCAGTAAACACTATAAAATAATAACATTTACCAGATAATAAACATAATTGCATATCGATTGATTTATGCACTGAAAACAAAGAAAATAACTGATATAATATATTAATCGGTGTCAAATAAGGGCATAAATAAGTAAAAATAGTTCTACTTTTAACATATTTTTTTTAATTGATTAACATAGCCTTTGCAAAACATTTTATTTCCTTTGAATAATTTTTTTTTCTCAGTGAATTTTGCCGAAGATTACAGTACAGCAAAAAATTAAATATAAAATAAAAACAAAATTAAAATTATTGCCCAATAATACTTAACAAAAATTGGTGATGATTCAAAGCGAAACAGAAGTTACGAAAACGTGAAAGACACAAAGTCTTTTACACAGGAAGGACTCTTACTTATAGTAGTTGCCTATTAGACCAGGGTCGATAATTTTTGAAACCAAAAAAAAAAACAAAAATAGTAGGATGAAACCCATCCAAAAAGGAAGAGAATATAACAAAAATGTAGGAAAAAATAATTTACGGGCGATCTGAGGTCGAGAAGTGGAAGGGGGTGAGTTTTTAAGGGTAAAAAATGGTTTATCTCGATTTCCGGAAAAACTACATTTCCTATGCAAACAGTTAACAAATTTTTAGGTACTAAAAAGATCTACAACTTTTGTATTTACACTTTTTTCAAATAATCCCAAAATTTATGTGAGAAATTGAAATAACCAAGTTTTTGGTTTTTATTTTTATCTTTTACAAAAGATTTTTTTTTAAAAATTTGGTTCAAACTTACCTTTTTATATCCCAAACACACTGTAATTTTTTTGATTTAAAATATTTATTTTTCCTTATTTTGACTTAATATCGAAAAAGCACCCTAATTTTCAATCGAAAATTCTCCCGTCAAAATATCTGCTTTTTTAATAAAGTCGGTAGGCTTTTTGTTCATTTAAATCTCTTCTTTTTAATGGTATAAAAAATATACATTACTGTGGTAAATGTGATTTCGATTTGCAACTTTTTGTTTATCAATGTAACATGAAATCTTACGTTTTTGGAGTAATTAAAGTGTAAATTTTAATAACTAGCTCAAAATTGTACATAATGATAAAAAAAAATCGGAAGTAGAAATTTAAACGAACAAAAAGCTCACCAACTTAAAAAAAAAAACAGATATTTTGACAGGAGAATTTTCGATTGAAATTAGGGCGCTTTTTCGATATTAGGTCAAAATAAGATGAAAAAATAAATATTTTAAATTAAAAAAAAAATGACAGTGTGTTTGGACGTACAAAGGTAAATTTTCACCAAATTTCGTAAATTTTTTTTAGAAATAATTTTATTCCGGGAGGCCAGCGCAAAAACCAAGCCAATAAAACATGAAACATTTATTTTTTATATTACTATGACAATAGTCAATTTGAAGCCGCACTGCTGCCTCGTCTCAGCTAGTTTAAATTGTTTTTTTTACCTTAACAAAAATCGTAAAAAATCGTTTTTTTTTTTCAATATAACTCGAAAACTATTGATTTCAGGAAAAAAAGGTATATACTTAAAATTGATGGTCTAATAAAACTACGTCAGTTTTTTTTATATGAAGTTTTTTGTAATGTTCTAGTTTTTTAGATATTAACGATTTAAATTTAAAATAAAACACAAATATCTCAAAAACTAAAAGAGTGACGAAAAAATGTAAAAAAATATGCCTTTTAGTAAGCTCTATAAAAAGGTTACATAAACTTTTTTAATAAAATAAGTAATACATGAGATATAAGCAAAAAAGTGATTTTGGTCATTAAAAATTTCGCCAATAACAATATTTTTTGGTACAAGTAAGTATACCAGCTCCGATTCATCAAAAAATTAATTTAATGCGAATGAACGAAATGAACGAAACAAACTAATACACATGTGCCTCGAAGCAATGGGGGATAACCTGGTGGCACGGATATTATTATTATGTTATTTATACCTTTACCCATTTTGATCTACTTGAAACTTTAACTAAAATAAAATTTAAACCTTATTTAATTAAAAAAAATAAATAAATAAGTGCCTCCTTTATCTGGGTGTTATATACCTGACAGGACGTTTAACATTTCTCGATCTCCTATGCTACTATGTGCATAGCTTATCGTTTAAATAATTTTATTATCTATTTGAATATTAATATAAATAATTTAAAAAGACCTTTACTCGTTCAAAATAATCTTGAGAAAATTTTAATCACATTTTTAACATAAAAAAATATATACTTATAGTTTATTTAGCCTTAAATTTTTTTAAAACATTTCATTTATTAAGCTATCTATTTCTTCTAGGCTTAAAGCCATTCTTATTTAAATTATGGTATTTGCCCATTTATTTACTACTTTAAAATCCAATCAAATTAAAGTTTAAACATTAATTCAACTAAAACAAAAAGAACTATTAAAAAAATTTCATGTAAAAAATATAATAAAAGTTTTCTCAAGATCATTCTGAACGAGTTACTGTCTTTATAAATAATTAATATTATTATTTCAATTGATGATAAAAATATTTAAACTTACTAACTTGTACCAAAAAATATTGTTATTGGTCAAATTTTTAATGGCTTTAATTACTTTTTTGCTTATATCTACTTTATTACTTATTTTATTAAAAAAACCTTTTTTATAGAGCTTACTAAAAGGCATATTTTTTGTTTTTTACATTTTTTTGTAACTCCTTTAGTTTTTGAGATATTCCCTTTTTTATTTTAAATTTAAATCGTTAGTATTTCAAAAACTAAAAGGGCTACAAAAAATTCATTAAAAAAACTAACGTAGCTTTATTAGACCGATAATTTTAATTATATACCTTCTTTTCCTAAAATCAATGGTTTTCGAGTTATATTAAAAAAAAAGGTTTTTTTACGATTTTTTTAAGGTAAAAATAAATGTATTTGAACCCGCTGAGCCGAGGCAGCAGTGCGGTTTTAAATTGACTATAATAGTTTAGTAATAAAAAAAAATGTTTCATGCGTATCTCTTATTGTCTTGGTTTTTTTCGGTGTCGTCCCGGCCATTTATTTACCTGTATTATTTCATTAAATTTAAAATAAACCGTTAACCTTCCCCCTTTTTTTGCAGACAATATACGCGACTGGTCCCAACATCATGTAACATTCTACGAAACAAATATATAAATTAGTTTTTTAAAGTAAATTATCGGCTTATATAACTAAAAAATGCAAAATAATTTACATATTGAATGGATTTTTAAAAGTATAAAAAGAGCATGCATATAAAAAGGTACCAAATTTATTTCTTACCATCTTCACTTGTGGCCCAAACTTTGTTCGACGACATTGCTTCTTCAGTGTTTATCAGCACAATAACATAATTTAACGTAATAACTACTTAATAGTTTTACTGACGATGTTAATACTATATTATGTTCTGATTGTAAGTGTATGAATAATTCCAGAGGTGGCTGAAATATGTTTTTGCATATGCAATAAAACAGAAAAATATTTTGTTGCATTTGGGTATAGCATAGGCAACATATAGCTGAATAAAACAAGTTAGTGAGCTTTACAGAATTAACATAAAAGTTGGGTCACCTCTTCGGGAGGCAGAGCATGGTTTTTTCAGAAGGAATCTAATGCAATATATTAAAATTAACTATACATGGTAACGTGCTTCCAAAGGCAACTAGATCCCAATACATATACCGAAAACTAAATTCGGCCCCGGTTTATAAATTATGACAGGTATTAAAGCCATAACATATTAAACATATATTGGATCAATTTATTTGGACGACACCCATGATGTTAGCCGTCATGGTTGAATAACACCAAAAACTTCACGTTAAATAAAGATTTCGTGTTTAAGAGAAAAAATAATAAAAATATACGGCCGACAGCCAAAATGATGCAGTTGCATTTAAAATAATTTAAGTGCCAACTGGAACCCAAAAAAGTATTTTTAATAAACCGAATTAAGTAAAAGTAAATAATCACATGTTAGTTAAAAACGGATTTCTTTATTTTGACAATAAAATAATAAACAAGAAAATTACGATACTTTAATATTTGGTCAGCATTATTTGATCTCACAGCCAAAATGATGCATGATTAAATAATTCGATAAAGATATATAGAGGGTGTCCCGAAATTAATGGGAAATATTTCTAGGGTGTATTCTAGACACAAAATAGGACAAAAATTTCATATTAACATGCCCCGAAAAATGCTTCCTAAAGAGGCTAAAGCCCTCCGAATAGGGCATCTCAAAAAGCGTTTTTCTGTAATATATATGCAACCGTTAGAGGTAGACGTATGCTTTTTGGTAAGTTTAAAGATTTTATGATGTTTATTTCTTTCTCCAATTTTTAAAAATTTTGTCGGTGACGTCACATACAGGGTGGGTGCTGAGTAAATTATGCCCTATATTTTTTGTTTGGATGGTTTTTTGATTACTCATATTAAATTATGAAACTGGGTTCATTTTTACACAAAAAAAGGCATTCCTAGTCCATCTCTGTATCTTAACCCGTTATGATAAAGGCGTGTGTGTTTTTATATCAGGTATGCGTGGTGTCTGTGACGTGAATAAAAATCTCATTTGTTCTTTATCCCTCTAATATTTTCGTCAACTATTTATTAACTTCATCAGGAGTAGCTAAAAATTATATAAAAAAAGGACCTATAAGTAACATTTTAAATAGTCTTAAAATTAGATAGTACTTACAAACTTAGAGTTAGTCAAATTTAAAAAACATAACAATGCTACACCTAAGCACTTTCAGATGAGGAATGCCAATAAAAATATGGTAAACAATCTTAATCTAGTCGATAAAAAAAAAGGGACTGAAACACCAAAAAATAATAAAATATATCTTACAAAAACAATTCACAAAATATACACAATGGATTAAAATTGGTAATAAACTCTATATATACAGTATGTAGCTAAAACAACATGAATTAAATTGATCTTAAAATATTGCAATAAATATTGCTAAGCTGACTAGTATCTGATTTAAAATTAATACATTTATTATTTCTCTTTATATGGTACATTTCTAGGAATAATCTGCTCTTGTAGTTACTTTCATGTTCTAGAATTTTAACATTAGAATAATCAAAGTGGTGCCCTGTTGTTTGATAATGTTCCACTACAGCACAAGAGTTTTTTTCCCAAACGACAGTCGCTTTTTATGTTGCGTTATTCGTTGTTTTAACCATTGTGATGTTTGTTAAAATTCTAGAACATGAAAGTAACTACAAGAGCAGATTATTCCTAGAAATGTACCATATAAAGAGAAATAATAAATGTATTAATTTTAAATCAGATACTAGTCAGCTTAGCAATATTTATTGCAATATTTTAAGATCAATTTAATTCATGTTGTTTTAGCTACATACTGTATATATAGATTTTATTACCAATTTTAATCCATTGTGTATATTTTGTGAATTGTTTTTGTAAGATATATTTTATTATTTTTTGGTGTTTCAGTCCTTTTTTTTTATCGACTAGATTAAGATTGTTTACCATATTTTTATTGGCTTTCCTCATCTGAAAGTGCTAGCATTGTTATGTTTTTTAAATTTGACTAACTCTAAGTTTGTAAGTACTATCTAATTTTAAGACTATTTAAAATGTTACTTATAGGTCCTTTTTTATATAATTTTAGTTACTCCTGATGAAGTTAATAAATATTGATGAAATATTGGGGATAAAATAAACAAATGAGTTATATTAATATTATCAAACCCATACTATATAAAAACCCTTTTTATATATATACGTATAAATAATTTATATATATATATATATATATATATATATATATATATATATATATATATATATATATATATATATATATATATATATATCGTATTGCAGACTTGTATTTAATTTTTAACTTGAAAACCACACAATTTACAAAGTGCACAAGACAAAAAAGTTTCTTAATTTGCAAATTTTCAACCCCAGTATAAGATACAGTTAAAAAACATTAAGGGTTGAAGACTTTAACTCTCTTTAAAGATTATTATTATTGCAAATACTATTGTAACAAAGCCTTGGCAAACATAAATTATCCTAAATTTTATCGCGTCTATGTTTATTACATTTATTAAATTTTTTTTCCTTACATATTACCGCCCTGTAGTTGTTAAAACTTTTTGTTATATTTCAGCCAAGAAGTCCAATATACGAATATATCGTTTTTTTAAAACCATTCTTAAGGGTTCTATCATACACAGTTTTAAAGCTTAGGTCTCAAGCTTTAAAATAATGGGTTTAAAAGCTCTTTATCTTTATTAAAGGTGCCGAATTAGGAACAAAAAGTTCGGAAAACTAGCTATTTTGCATTTTTTTTGCACGTTTTTCCCAGAATCTCGAATTTTGACCGATGGATTTAAATTGTCTTTCAGTTGATTTCTAAGTTTTTTTTAAAGAAATAAATTCCATTGGGAAAAACTTAAATTTTTTAAGTTGGTTCGCGAGCAATAACGTTTTAAACAATAAAAGGTCAGTAACAATTTTCAGACCACTTTTTGTGAAAAACAATTAAAATATTCGGTTTCAGCAGCTTAAAATACCTAAGAAACACCTACTTGCTTAAAAGCAAACCCCCTTGGCGCCCCATTAATAAAAGTAAAGAATTATTGTGTAAAGACGGCACGCCATTGCCTAAAGCTAAATAGATATTATAGACAAAAGAGTGCCGAAATGGCTGTTAATAAGTACCGAATGCTCCTATAAGGGAGACGTTTTGCATTTGAACTCCGTTTCTAATGAATGTCTACAGGAAGCTGATGTTCGTTTTAATTAGGGGCCAAAATTGGCTACGGTGGAAATGGGCATATCTAAAGATCCCCTTTCGTCATAGTATCTTATTTTATAATATGACTTTAAAATGGCAGGTAGATGTTAAACCCTATATCCTTTTAAAATAATTATTAAAGCTATTTTTTATAAATTAACTCTCAGTATACCGGGTGATCATACTATAATTTAGTGTGGGGTTTATTTATTATGGTAAAAAATCCTCAGGTGTTTTAAATTACAAGAATAACAGTGGCATACAATTTGACGACATAGTACATTGGCACAATTAGGGAAAGCCTCCAGCGACGGAGATTAGCCAAACACCCTATATAAGCTTAAACTACTATACAGTGTGTCCAGAATAAGATAATGTACATGGGGATATTGGAAACCGTTAGAGATACAAGGGCGGTTAAATGGACGAAAAGTTGCGTTATTGTATGCCTAATAGTAATCCGGAGTTGTAATATTTTAAATCGATACCGTTAACTAGATACAGGGTGAAATACAGAAATGTGTATTTTTGAAAAGCCTCTATAATGTACTTATTATAAAGGCTAAAATCACCAAATTTTCACAATTTGGGTAAGTGGATACGGTGTTTTCGAAAGTGGTGTCAAAAAACATGGCCTACTATGTTGCGTCCGGCCGGAGTCAACTTTTGTTTTTCTTATGGACGCCATATTGAATTTTTACATTTTTAAAGTACCCACTAATAATGCTTTTCAACCATGTATAATACACTTATGATCGGCACAGAAAAATAATCAAAAATAACAAAATTAAGATTTCATCGTAGCAGGCTTTGATATTTCTCTTTAATATTGACTTAGATTAAAGTAAAAAACATTTTAAAAACAAGAACATTAATAAAATAAACAAATTCGTCAACACTTTTAAACATCAAACGCTAAAAACTAAGAAGGAAAGCTAAAAAAACTTAACACTAAAGTAAATGTTCAAATAAGCCACCGTTTTCTCGAACTGGACTTACATCTGACCACAAAATCGTATTTTTCTGATTAAAAAGTCCACAGTTAGTAAAACGACTCTCATCAGAGGACTTTTATATAAAAATTTGGTAGCTTAGTATTTTTTTTAATAAACCACTGACAAAACTCCATTTTTCTAATTTCATCCCCTTCCTGAAGTCCCTAACAGAGTTGTTCACGATACGGGTGATATTTGTGGCGCTTTAAAATGCTGTCCGCAGTTGACCGAGCGACGCCTGTTGTCCCTTCTATTAGACGCAAAGACGTACGAGGTGTCTCAACCATGCTTTGCAACACCAAATTTTTATTATTTTCGTTTGGAAATTTCATTCTTTTTACTTTAGCAAAACTTCCATACACTACACGGTTTTCCTTTAAACGCCTAAACATAGTTATATCAGGTTGTCGTCTTTTTGGATATTTATTAAAATACATTTTCCTAGCTTGTGCGTCATATCTGCGACAGAGAATAAAACACTTCAACATATCGTATTTTTGACTATTTGAGTAATTCATTTTAAAACTTACAATTTATTAACTGAACTCACTTATTACTGATAGTAAATCTTTTCTGACAGTAACATACATCAAAAAGAAATAACAAAACCCACCTTAACAAAATTAAATAGAAATATCAGCCTGTTACGATGAAATCTTAATTTTGTTATTTTTGATGATGGAAAAAGAAAAAAGGGAGGAGACCCTACCAAAAAAACTTATCTAAAATAAGGGCCAAGATCCTATTCCCAAAATCTCGGCCTCATAGAGTACTAAGAATTAAAATTAAACCAAGTTCTTTTTTGACTAGGCAAGTTTTTTACTATTTTGTCTGTATTGATAAAAAAAGAACATTTATTAATACAGACAGGTATAGGCAAGTAGTGTCATCCCAATAAGACATACGGATAAACGTTAAATTAAAAGGTTCAAAGTTACTGGTATTTTATAAACTTGCCGTTGCTGTTTAAGATATGTTAATTTAATAATATTTGTTTAAAAAAAATGCAAAACTAAAGATTATTTTGGAAAAAAAAAAATTGAGTTCATTTTTTGTTTAAATAATTTTGCAATCGTGTAATAATGTTAAAAAACACTTGCAAAAGTGGTTACTACTATATTGTAATAGTTATAGAAAAAAAGGCCCAAATCACTTTTCAAAGAATACAATATATTACAGACCGGGATCCCGTGGGCATTTTCTGTAATGATTTATAACTAGCTAAAATTTTGTGAGTGGCTTCGTTTCGACGAGTCGCTCAAATTCTGACTGTAGCAACATTGGACCACGGTAGGACTGCTTCCGAGAACCCTCCAAATATGCCGATTTTTAAGGTGTTGCAAAATTTATACATACCAGGTTGATTCTAACATATTTTGTTAGGATTTTGAAGAACAGAAAGAAAAAGTATTTGTCCTACAATAATTATGATAGGTATACCGAGTTTTCCACGTCAAACATGCCAAAGAAACATACAGTGTGTCCCAAATTGGTGGGGAATGTATAGGGATCTTGGAAACCATGATAGATAGAAAATCGGTTAAATAGGGAAAGATTTGGACAATTATGTTAGTAAGCTAATCCCGTTTACTACATGGTTTTATCTATTCAGGCTTTTGATAAATGTTGCAAAAACCTGAATCGGCCATATTTTTTTTTATATGTGAAAATTTTTCAAATCTGTAAAAACTTCTTTAAAGCAACTTTTTCTGTAGAAACCCGAAACGTAGAAAATGAAAAATGACCCAGTGATCAATTTTTATTTTCTACGTTTCGGGTTTTTAGAATCATCATCAACTTTATTTTTTCATATGGACGCCATATTGGATTTTTACGCTGCCAAATAGTGATTTCTATTCTAATTTCAAGAATGTATAACATGTTATAATTTAAGAGTTTATAACCTCATTTATTTCAAGAAACAAATATTTTCTCAGTTGGCCTTGATTCTGGCGAACGTCATTTTTTTTGTAAATAATAAAATATTAATAAATAATTGGCACAATAGTAAGCTAAACAGTTATTTTACAGAAATGGGTTTCGCGAACATAGTTATAACGTTAATACCGCGTTACAACAAAATGTAATTAAAAAGTAAAGTTGATGAATCATCATCAATTTTATTTTTTCATATGGGCGCCATATTGGATTTTTTTGCAGCCAAATAGTGCTTTTTATTCTTATTTTAACAATGTATAACATGTTATAGTTTAGGAGTTTATAACCTCATCCACTTCAAAAAACAAATATTTTTTCAGTTGGCCTTGATTCGGCGAATGTCATCTAGCGTCATTATCAAGTTAGCTCAGATAAGTTATTAAAATTTTTTCAACTTTATAAAATGGTTAATTATTTAAAGAAAAATTTGATATTTTGCAACGTTATTTCCAAAGCAAAAGAAATGTTAATATAGCTGCGCAAACGTATTTCGACAATTTTCCTGAAAGGCAGCATCCTAAATAAACTACTTTCGAAAACTGGTTACGAATTAGCTTAAATTCGGAAGTTTTAAAAAACCACGACCTAAGAAATACGTTGAAGAATATCGACAACAAGATGCTGCAGTTAACCAACATTTTAAAGAAAATCCAACATCTTCAGCCAGGGATGTTGATAGAGAATTCCACATACCTAATTTAACCATTGATAGGGTAGTTAGGACTATTTAAAAAAATATCGTTAATATGTTGAGAAATATGGACAACATTTTTAATTTTAGGTCGTTATTTTCCATCTTCATTTTAGTAGGAATATTAGTTTAGCCACTTTTCATTGTTTTTGTTTTCACTTGTTTCAATTAATTTGTTACGTGTAGTTTTGTTGTAACACGGTATTAACGTTATATCTATGTTCGCAAAACCCATTTCTGTAAAATATCTGTTCAGCTTATCTATTTTGCCAATTACTAATATTTTATTGTTTACAAAAAAAATGACGGTCGCGGGAATCAAGGCCAACTGAGAAAATATTTGTTTTTTGAAATAAATGGAGTTATAAACTCTTAAATTATAACATGTTATACATTATTGAAATCAGAATAAAAAGCACTATTTGAAAGCGTAAAAATCCAATATGGCGTCCATATGAAAAAATAATGTTGATGATGATTCTAAAAACCCGAAACGTAGAAAATAAAAATTGACCACTCGGTCACATTCTACAAAAAAAGTTGCTTTGAAGAAGTTTTTACAGATTTGAAAAATTTTCACTTATAAAAAAAATATGGCCGATTTTCGAAAATGCATGTTTCAGGTTTTTTCAAAATTTCTCAAAAACCTGAATAGATAAAACCATGTAGTAACGGAATTAGCTTACTAACATAATTGTACAAAACTTTCCCCATTTAACCGATTTTCTATCTATCGTGGTTTCCAAGATTCCCATACATTCCCCACCAATTTGGGACATACTGTATATGTGTATATGTCATTACTAACAAGCAAATTTTCTAAATATTGTTTAAAAAAATATTTTTAAAAATTATTTAGAGTATTGTCCTACAAATATTACTGTACTCATTACTAATAGTAGGATAAAAATAGCAGATGGTAAGTAAGTATATTCCATGAAGTAAAATGAACTCCCCCACAAAAATAGTGATAGACAGAGCACTATTTTTGTGGGACAAATTTTCTAAACTTTTGTTATTCTATAAGAGTGATTGGATTTTATACAATAGTATGATATTTTGACAACGAAATAAATATTGGGCACCACCTGATGGATGACCATTTTTTTGTAAAATGAGAATCTATACATAGATCTGACAAATTATTACGTGGATAGTCGAAAAATTGGAGAAACAGGTTTTCTTTAAGAGGCAGGTAAAGTCAACTTTTATTTAGATTTTACATTTAATTTTAAATAAAATACATCCAAAATTGTTTTACCAATTATTTGAAACATTTAGAACAGCAAACATGTGCTTTTTCCCAAAAATTTTCCAAAATTTTGGAAAAAAATCCCATACTTATCTTTCGTAATGTGACAAGGGATTCGTACACGAATTTTCAACTTAATTTGTGCAATATTTTCTTAGTAGGATTGGAATGAAGAATAAAAATTAATGTCGATAAAAATTTATAGCTTAAACTGCTTTTTAAAAATTAATAAAAAAAATTAAATAAAAAGAAGAATTATTTTTGTAATATAAAAATATTGAAAAATTAAAATCATAGTTAACTTTAAACATTACTAGAAAACCAAAATTAATGCTTCTTCTGATTTTTACTAGATACTTTTTTCTGAAATAAGTTTTTATAATAATTTAATATATTTTTTTAACAAGTAAGAAAATTGTCTAAATAAAATTATTATTGTTTATCACTTTCTACATCAGACCTGGTGTTTCGGCTAATAAAAAAAATAAATATTATAATAAACTGAAGTAAACTATTGTAAAAGTTAAAATTATTAATCGAATACCGTCAAAGTCAGTAGATAAATCTTTAAAAGATGGGCTTTAGGTCCAGCAAACCAGTAATATTTAAAGCAATTATCAATTTTACTCCAACAATAATCTTTTGTTCTTTTTCTGTTGGATATCGCATGTGATCATTGCACCATACACTTGCGATATAAACAGTTCTCTTGACCTGTTGTTACAATTCTTCTTTACAAGGTGGTAGAATTGAGGCATCATATCAGTAGGGAGAGATAGCGGGTTTTGCGCCCACCGTCCACCGGTGGAGCTTATCATCCTAATATCTCTCTCGGTAATTAAATATTTAGGAATATTGTGTGACGCATTATTTAGGGCGTGGCCAATACTATCTGTCAAATGTCAAATGTCACCTGTCAAATGTCATCTGTCACCTGTAATATGTCAAAAACCAAGTGAATTGAAAAATGGCTGTTATGCGTAGGATACTTGTGCTAAGACCTAATATTGATTTGCGCAAACGCGAAAATTTTAGGTTATGCCGTTCGGGCGCTATCGACTAAAATCGTTTTTTAACCCAGATGATGAGTCTAAGGCGTGCGGTTATACCTATCGAATAGCGAAAACCGCATGGCGCCATCTTTAGCCATAAAGACGCTACAGCTGTTTAAATATCGTCGAAATTCATCAATTAGCGATTAGGACGGTAACCCTATAGTAAACTAATCATTGTGGTCTTCGTGCTTTAACATCAGGCTTACACGTGGTACTAATATGGTTATTTTAGCGTCCTAAACATGCGCTAAAAGTTAGCAGCTGTCACCTGTCAAATTTCACCTGTCAACTGACATATTTCGCGAACCACGTGACTTAGGAAATTTAGCATACGTGGACAAGATCTATCTTAGGGTCTTACGCATGTGTTAATATAATGGCGTCTGTCACCTGTTAAATTTCACCTGTCAACTGTCATATTTCGCAAACCATGTGACTTAGGAAATGTAGCTTACGTGTACGAGATCCTAATAGATTACTACGCAAACGTTAAAAAAATGGTGGTTATCAAATGTCAGCCCACTAACTTGTTAAACGTCAAATGTCAAACCAAACATGTGAAGCCCCACGCTTAAGCACCAGTCCTGGGGGCTTAAGCGTGGAGCGCAGAGCCTTATATTCAGCTCGTATAATTTAAACCATAATTTTTGAATAATAAATAATAAAACACATTGCATATATTAAATTAATTTATTTAAGCCACATTGTTACATTTAACATAAAATTACAATTACAGAACTATTACTTTCTACTAACTATACTTAACCTAAAATTACAAAGATGTATCTATATACCAAACCTATGAAATAGGATATTTAATTACAAACTTAACAGATATTTTAGTATGTGATTTTAGTTTATCCCCTAAAAACGTAATTTTATCATTAAATTTTAACTCTTGCTGTAGTAAATCGCTTGGTACTTTATATTCTTTTTTGTTAATAAAAGTTTTTACAGGTGAGTCAATATATTCAACATATTCCATTATTCCAATCTTAATAGGAAACATATAATAGTCAAATTTTAAACCATTTATAAAAAGATACCTTGATGAACCCTTTTCGCAAGTCAACATTATATTCATGTAATCATACAAAGTCTTTTCAGGAATATCTTTCAAATCATTTTTTCTTTTAAGCTTTTTGGCTAGATGATAGGGATGTGTTAAATTACGTCCGAATTTGTCCGATGTCTAATCAGTTTATTCAATGATACCAGCTTCTCTTAACTCTTCAAGAATACCTTTAATCTCGTTTTATGAGAGTTATTACCAGCTACCTTACTTGCCATTAACAATTTTAATCTATCCACAAGCTCATTTGGATCATCCCAGTAAACGTAGTCAATTTCATTATTGGAAAATGTTTTGTAATCAGGTAAGAAACCAGACTGACTATCAATTGGTAAGCCATAACCCTGAGGCTGTTGTGCACGTGTAATTCGTAATTGCTTGTCACGTTCTCTCTGCTTTCTTGCATTTTCCTCTTTTACACGTTCGAGTAATGGTTTAATTGTTAGCATATATTTGATACCTCAGTTTCCTACATGTTGTTCCTTTTCATTAAAATTTCTCTTGCTAGCATTTGTTAGCAAAATAATTTTTGCAAAGGTTCGCTCATCCAGTGCTGTCAATTTGTTTTTTAATGGATTGGTCTTTAATAAAAGTTCATATAGTCCGGGAGTTCCGTAAAATTTTCTCCTTTAATATAAATATCCGGTCCGTTAAATTCAAGCCGAGAATCACCAAAAGTTAGATGATCGGTGGTTAAATCATGTTTTAAATATGTGCGATCGTACTCGTTTTCCGTATCAGTTATAAATCCTTTCACATATTCTCTCGGTAGCGGATCATACTGATCTAGATATTCCCTAAAGGATTCTTCCGCAATACTATCCATTTGAACAGGATTAAATTGAGGATCGACTCTAAACTCGTCGTCAAAGTAACTTTCTTCAGGGTTATGTTCATACATAGTTCTGTTTAAATCAGCTCCCTCGCCATCCTTCATATCCTGAGCCATTGGTGAACTGTCTTCTCGCGAGCCGGCATCAATTGGATTATCGTTATATTCTTCCTCTTCTCGAGCAGCTAGCTCGTCATGTTTTTGAACAGGACCAGTAAAATTAAGGGGGAATCGTGGTTTTTTTTATTACTGTTGGAGAAAAGTTTTTACTTTGGCGTCTTTTTACAGACTTGGGTGTAAATGGTGTAGATTGTTTACCATACTGCATCGACTCGGGTATTAGTTTTGCCAAAGGTCTATACGTATTCTCCAATGTAACAGCATTTTCATAACGGACGGCTTTCAGAGAATCATATAGTCTTTTTACATTGCGCAAATGTTCGTCAAGGAGTTGAAGAATGTTTGGATCTGCTTGCAAACTCCGCTTCTTTTCTGGTCGCTGATCACTGGAGTTCTGATATTCTTTAAATTGCACCTCGGCTTGCTCACCCAATTCCCTCTTTAAATCCAAATATTTTTTACGAATACTATTGAAAGCTTCAATTATTCTGCGTTTAACATCTTTATCAAGTTTGTTCAAATCCATGGCTGCAGAACCCTTCTTTTAGATTATTAAGGTATAATTGTTAATATTTTTTTCCTAGCAACAGTCCCTCTCCCCCAACAACAGCCCCTTTCCCCCAAATAACAGCCCTGTTTTTTTTTAAATAACAGCCCTGTTTTTTCAAATAATAGCCCTGTTTTTTCAAATAACAGCCCTGTATTTTCAAAAAACAGCCCTGTTTTTTCAAATAACAGCCCTGTATTTTCAAATAACAGCACTGTTTTTTAAATAACACCGTAGAATTTTCGTATTTCCAAATAACCGCCCTGTATTTTAAAATAACGGCCCTGCTTTTCCAAATAACAGCACTGTTTTTAAATAACAGCACTGTATTTCCAAATAACAGCCCTGTATTTTTAAATAACAGCACTGTTTTTCCAAATAACAACCCTGTTTTTCAAATAACAGCTCTGTTTCTCCAAATAACATCCCTGTTTTTTCAAATAAAGCCCTGTTTTTTCAAATAACAGCCTTGTATTTTCAAATAACAGGCCTGTTTTTCTAAATAACTATATTTAAATTAACCAAGGATCCTTTTTTCTCCAAGTAGCCTCTTAGATGCGTGTTATCGTAATGACTGGTTGGTGCTCAATGACCACAGAGTATAGAGAAGCTGGTATTTATTAGTTAATATTCTTAACTTTAGATGCGTGTTATCGTAATGACTGGTTGATGAACAATGACTGCAGAGTATAGAGAGGTATGTATTTATTAGTTAATATTCTTATAAAACAGTTAGTATTACTAAAGAGTTTGTACTGTGCAGACATGCAGAAGTTTAAAAAGAAATCAAACAAGAAAATCACTGCTTGAAGAGGCAGAGGTATTCCTTTTATGACTGCTTTTCACAAAGCGAGGGATGCACTGTATGCTGAAAAACCAGAGGACCTCATATCAGCTGCTGAAGTAGCTTTAAAAGCATTTACTGGTGTGGAAAAAGTTCATCCTACAGGCATTGTGCTTCTCCCAAAATCGGAGGTTTTCTACCATTTTTAGTACCACTTTTTGCCGGTTTAAGCGCAATTGGCGCGTCTCAGCGACATAACGAAACAATGGAATCCAGGGAAAACTGGAAACGGTTTATATTTAGGGCCTTACAAGGGTGGTCTAGGTCTATATTTGAAGCCTTATAAAGACATATAAATACAGAATATATCTTCAGTCTTAATTGAGCCATCATGCATACCTTTAGTTTGAGTGGTAACAGTTCAATTTTAAAAGCTAATTATACTCCCCCTCTTGATCTGAGGGATGAAACTAGCCAGTATGAACTTGGTCTAATTAGTATAGAAACTTTTAATGCTATTCCCAATATTGATAAAACCAATAATACATTTTATGTTGGTGGTATTACTTTGGAAATCCCCACTGGATCGTACGAAATAACTGCAATAACAGCAAGCGATTCGTGACAAAAATGAAAGCAACAAGAAATTTAATTGTACCCTAAGTCTAAAGGGCAATGTAAATACGCTCAAGTGTGAGCTTTAATGTTCTCATACAGTTAACTATACTAAGAAAAATTCTATTGGAAAGTTGTTAGGATTTCATATTTATTCAATATTAAACATGTATCTCAAACCCCTGTAAATATTTTAAAAATTAATGTGATTAAAATCGAGTGTAATATTGTTACAGGGGCTTATCACAATAATAAGCTTGTTCATACAATACATGAATTTTCACCATCAGTACCGGCTGGTTTTAAAATAATATAAATTTCTCGAAATGTGATTTATATGCCGGTATCTACTAGCTACTAACCACAACTAACCACAACATTGTATTGAAACTGGTCGATCAAGACGGGGAATTGGTTGACTTTAGAGGAGAAGGTATTACTGTAAGAATGCATTTAAGAAAATCTATATAGGCAAACGTTTTGTGTTGTGTTTATCAGTATATTACAAACTGCTGTACAGAGCAGACGTAGTATGGTTATTAAATATAACTCCAAGAAAATTGCTGATTTTGAACAATTGTTAAAAACTTAAAAGAGCCTAACAGCAGAAAATAAAGGCTTTCTTGAATTTCTAGGCCTAATTGTCAAGAATTCTCAAAATGAGTATTTTAAATGTGACGGACCCCCTAAACTTTGATAAATCTATTACAAAAATTGAGAGACATAGTCATTTGCCGTATACTAACTTTTTTTAAAATAATGACGAACTTCGAATACCGGTACAGCAAACCGATATATACACTCTACCTTGGGCGAGCCACATTTATTTAGAAGGAAGACTTTTAATAGCAGTTGATGCATCAGTTTCAAACACAGCGAAACTTGTAAACAACTTTTTCGGTCACCTCTTTGAAGAAATTCGTCTTGAAATTGGTGGAAAGGTTATTGACTCGATTAGATATCCTGGAATAGGATGGAAAGGATATATTTGTTACAATGCTAACGAACGGCTGATGCAGAAAATGTAGGAGTTACTATTGATAAGATTGTTTGGAGGCTACCACATATAACAGTAGATGTCGAACGGATTGAACTTTTAAAACTTATTGAAAATGGAACCGAATTGGATATCGGTTTTAGAAGCTGGGAACTCACAGAACATCCATCAGTTCCAACTTTAAAACAACTTACTTGGAATATAAAGACGGTGCAGGTGGAAAGACCCAGATGGATAATTTTAGGTTTTCAAACAGCCCGAAAGGATAAATCCAACAAAAATAGTAGCTTATTTAATCATTGTAATGTATCAAATGTAAAGCTTTATTTAAATTCAGAATTTTATCCGTATAATAATTTAAATTTGGAGATTTCAAGAGGACTAATAGCTACTCTGAAATGAAATGTATTTCGAATTTCAATAGAGCAACTACGAGAAAGAAAACGAACCACTTTTTACTCCTAAAAACTTTAAAAAGTATGCGCCTCTGATGATGATTGAAACAAAAGAAAACTTTCCCGCAAACACCAGTGCCTACTGTTTAATTATTCATGACAAACTTGTTAGATATTCACCATTAATAGGATCTGTAAGAAAGATTTAAAAAATATATATTTTTCCTAACATAAAGATAATTGTAATTTTAGGTTAAGTATAGTTAATAAAAAGTAATAGTTCTGTAATTGTAATTTTATGTTAAATGTAACAATGTGGCTTAAATAAATTAATTTAATATATGCAATGTGTTTTATTATTTATTATTCAATAATTATGGTTTAAATTATACGAGATTAATATCGCTAAGGCTCTACGTTCTGTTCTGCGCCCCACGCTTAAGCCCCCAGGCCTGGTGATTAAGCGTGGGGCCCTACATGTTAGGTTTGACATTTCACGTTTGACAAGTGACTGGGTTGATATTTGATAACCACCATTTTTTTAACGCTTGCGTAGTAATCTATTAGGATCTCTTACACGTAAGCTAAATTTCCTAAGTCAATAATATTGTGAAATTTTAACCGAAGCCTGCAATTTTTAACCTCTTTTACTTGATTTTTCATAACTGTCTATCATTTTAATTGTAGGACAAATGTTTTATTGTAATTTAAATATTTTTTCTAAAATAAAAAACAAAATTCAGCTTCTTAGTAATGAGTACAGTAGCACCCCTGAAATTGGCATATTTAGGTTGTAGGGCTACAAAATCCTATTGACCTATTTGCAGGACAATACTGTGAATAATTTAAAAATATATTTTTTTAACAATATTAAAAAAATTAGCTTGTTAGTGATGACGTAATACATATATGTTTTTTCGGCATGTTTGATGTGGACTACCCATCATAGTTTTTGTAGGACAAACACTTTTTCTCTTTTTTCATAATTTTTTTTTTAACAAAATATGTTTAAATCGATCTGTTTGGTATAAATTTTGCAACTCCTGAAAATTCGGCATGTTTAGAGATTTCTTGGAAGCAATCCAATTATGATACAATGTTGCTGCAGTCGAAATTTGGGCGACTCGTCAAAACGTAGCCACTCACAAGGTTTTACAAGGTTTTAGCTTGTTATAAATCATCAAAAAAAGCCCACGGGATCCCGGTCTATAAGCTTTCTTTAGAAAAGTAGCCTTTAAAATTTAACGAGCCCAATTAATTTTAAAAAATTGGTTCTGGTTATTCCATATCCCGAAAACAACCAAAGCTGGCAATCTTTTATATGTTTAAAAATTACGTTTTTCACGTCAAACTGTACATGAAGGTTAGGGGTGGCAATATAATATTTTTAATTTTTTTTTCACTTATCTTAAACAATATTATCAATACCATTCTTTAAAACAAGATTACAGGTTACCTCCGAATTGCAATGTTTAGATATAATAAAACCTTTTCATTATTAAGTGTTTACTAGTTTAAGTTATTACATCAGAAAAATGATAATATTTTTATTTTTAGGTACTTTAGCGGTTGCTAAGTAAGTAAAATTTTGGCATGTACATAATATTATAAATTGGGAATAAATATAAAAACTATTGTAGCATTTTTTTTGTGGTTTTGGAGTTTTAAAATAGTTTTTAGTATTATTTTTTTTGTAATTCCGGGACTAAAATACATGCTTTAGTTGCTCCAAATAGGATAAAAAGATTATATAAATCCTAGGAGACTAAAATGCATGCTACCACAACCACTAACAACTTTATTAATTCTTTAATTAAATGACCTTTGTCTTTTAAACAAAAGTGGTAAAAAATTAAATGGTACTTGCAATAAATCGTGACATTATTAAATCTTTTAAAATGTAGGTATACCTACGTATTACCTAATTTTTGTAAATAGTGTGCAAAAAATAATGTATATACCGCCAGTCCAAGGGCCTAAATTAATTAAACGGTAGTTGCTCTCGGGCAAAAGTCCTAAGAAACCAATTCCGTTCGCGGGATTTAACAAGTCACTTAAAGTTCGTTGCCCAGTTTCTATTTGACCTCCGACCAGTAAGCTACATAGCTTCTTCTAGGAAGGGCGGATGACGGTGCCGTTTCAACTCATTTTAACCCTCCAAATTGTAAATAAACTTCAACCACTGTCCCTTGCCAAATCTCTAATTGAATTATTTTTGTACGCTTCAAAATATGCCAACACATTTACTTCTACTTGTTCACTTATTACAAAATGTTTTTTAGTTCTACCCATTTCAAAAACTTTTTCATTATTCCTAAATTTTCTACAAAGCTTTAAAAAATACCTTCCCTATGGTTGATCATATTCAGGATACATTTGAACATATTGTTCCAGTGTTCGGAAAGTATTTTTTCTGCGAACAAGATACGCTTCTAACATATCGCATTTTTCTAAATGTGTGAACGCCATTTTATGTTTATAGCGACTCGTCAACTAAAAATCTAGGACCACAATCAATATGTAAAATTACATAAAATGCTTGCTTTTGTTGACACCAAAATAATCTACTATCTCATTGAATAAAGCTCCTCCTACTTTAAAAATACTAGTGTCCGACCGAAAGTTCGGTTTCGGTTTTGGCCGAGTTTCGGCCAAAAATCAAGTTTCGGCGGCAGTTTCGGTTTCGGCCAAAATTGGCCGAAACTTTTGCGAAACCGAAACTGATTTCAAAAGTTGGCGTGCACGCTCGCCTTACTTCGTTTCTCGCGGCAAGTGCGCCGTTCAGATAGCTCTGTAGGAAAATTTTAGTAAGTATTATTTTTATATAAGAGGTACCTAAAAGATAAAATTAAAATACATGATTACAACAAAGTTATTGTACTGTGTTTTCATTTCATGTCCTAATTAATGCAGAATAATGGGTAAAACGCACCAAAATTCGGTATTTTAAGAAATTTTATACTTGACCACGTGAGTTTTGGTTTCGGTTTCGGCCAAAACTGAAGCCACGGCCGAATATTCGGTTTCGGCCGGAAAACCAGTTTCGGTCGGGCTCTAAAAAATACACAGCCAACACGTCTGAAAAATAAATATGGTAATAATTTGGTTATTTTCAATTTTAGGCTGATATTACAAGAACTTTTTTGTTCTAAAGGCGGTTTGTAAATGTTCTGTTCAAAAATAAACAGGGTGTTCTATTTAAAAAACATGTTTAATCGTTTATTCGGAAACGCATTATTCAATTGTTTTTTTTTATCATCTTAATCAGCAGAAAAAATGCTACTACTTTTTGTATCTGTAATAATAAAAGAGTTAACAATAGTGGCCACTTAATTTGGTACACCGTGTATATTGTTTCAATAAAACAGCAAAGCTAAAAAAGTAGTAATCCTTCCCAATTCTTAAACCGCATATATAGATAAATAAGTATACACTAATTAAAATATTTCAAAGGAAACAAAAAATGTTTTGGTTATCCGCACATTTTAGCTTCACCGTTTGGACGATCCTTTAAAAATTGCGCAAATCTGCGGTTCCGGATTTAGGGAATTAATTCACACATAAGGACTGGCCACAATTCCGTAAATCCGGAACTGGGGATTTGCGCGCCGATGGCAAAATTGGTGAATAACCTAAAACTTATTTTTTTCTTGTCAAAAAAGTGTGTACTTACTTATCTATGTGTAAAATACAATTAAATCTGCGTTTTAAGCACTGGGATGAAAAACTTCGATGAGAATACCGCTTTTTTAGCTGTTGCTCTTTTATTGAAGCAATATAGAAAACGTCCTTTATACAGGGTGATTCATGAGGAAATGTCAATACTTCAGGTACGTAGTCAAGGTCCAAAAATAAACCTAAAAGTCTTTACACATATGGGTCCGCAAGGCCTTCGTTTCCGAAATACAGGGTCTTAAAATTTTTATTTAATTTTTCTATTTTTTAAATAAAATCTATGATAATGTAAGCATTGGAGTAAAATTTGGTATCCAGGGTTTCTTGGTGTGACGGACTCGAATCTAATCTTATTACGGCTCTTACTTGTAGGGGGAGCCACCTACACGTCTTAATACTATTTTGAGCAACCACAACTTTTTGGTACGGCCCTGTATTACATTTTTAAGTAAATTAAAAAACTGTTTTGTCATTTTTACGTCAAAAAGGTATACCTGTTAAAAGTCGATATGAGCAACAGTTTTCGAGATATTTTGATTTAAAAAAAATACCACGCCTGACACGCACCTGATTTTATAATAGCAAAATTTGAAAAAAATTAAACGAAATTTATAATTAAACGATATGTATTTTAATTTTTAATAAAATTATTGTTCTTAAATTAATTTCAGCAAAACAAAAAAAAAATAAATACTATAAAAAAATTATAAATAAAAACTTTAACACCCTGTATATCGGAAACGAAGGCCTTGCGGACCCATAATTGAATAGACTTTTATGCTTATTTTTGGACCTTGAGTACGTACCCGAAGTATTGACATTTGCTCATGCATTACCCTGTATAATATTTTACTACTTAAATCTTAGGAAAAAAAAATGTCATTTCGATATGGCAGTCACGTATTTCCGAACCTTAACATTTCCGCAATAATTTAACGTACATGAGGATCAGCCAGAGAAAATTAATTTTAGAAGTTTATTTTTTTAATGTCATCTTTTATTTCTAGTGCAAACATCCAGGATGATTATGTTGTGAGCACCAGAAGATTTCCAGAAGGGTTTAAGTTTGGAACCGCTTCAGCAGCATACCAAATCGAAGGTGGTTGGGATGCAGATGGTAAAGGCGAAAATATTTGGGATAGATCCACGCATCTTCATCCAGAATTAAATTCTAATGCTACGGGAGATGTTGCTTCAGATTCTTATCATAAATGGGCTGAAGATGTTCAGTTGCTGAAGGAATTGGGTGTTAATAGTTACAGATTTTCAATTGCTTGGTCTAGGGTTTTACCTACAGGTAAGTGTTTCGTAAATAAAGAAGCAATCTATTACTTATTTTATGTCTAAAAACTGCAGACTACTTGTAAAATTTTGAATGTTTCTTTGTATGACCCACTCTACTACTGGTGGTGTTGTTTATTAATTGTATTATCTATATTAAAAACCACCACCAAGATAACGGTAGAGTTAAAAAAATGGTTCATGGTTTCACAAAACTCTGATCTAGTTAGTTTTATACAAGATGTGCCTTGTAGAAATGTTCTTTATGTTTTTTTTTAATGTTTACGTTGTTAAAAAGATTTTAAGGAAGTAGTAACAAGTTTTGCAGTCTTTTCATTGATAGTAATGAAACAACGCACAAAATCTTTTTCGACCATGTTTGCGCTTCTTACTTTGTCGCTCGCCAAGCGGCAAAATAATCAACACGCTCGGTGAGTTACCATGGAAACCATAAAAATAACACACATGTGTAGCGCAAAATGATGCTTGCGCGTTCTAAATTTTAAACTATTAAATTTAAGGTTATCAATAACTATTAATTTTTACCAAATGTTTTTATAAAATCTGTGTGTCGCGCACACTATAAGCTACCCGCTTGTAGCTGCCACGAAGGTTCGAATGTCTAAATAAAACACCCTGTTAAAAACAAAGGTATTTATTTCTAGCAGTGATTGAATAAACGTTAGACTTAGCCGACAAAAGCAAAACACATCATTCGGCGGTCACTAACTATAAACAATACATGAAAATATAAACTAACAGACTTAAAGAAAATAAAATTTTTAAAAATCGTCGAACGTAAATATTACAAAAAATGCAAGACGAAGAATTTTAAATTTGACGATTATGGACAACTGAACTAATTGTTTTTAACAAGACGATTTTTACATCGCTAAGAAACGAGAGTATAATTTTATGTAACTAAGCGAAAAAAAGCAAATAAAATATTACTTTTTAAAATAATATTCTTGTCCTAACACTGTGGTTGTAGAAAAAGTCTTGTGTGTAATTCGAGTGCAAAGTGAGATTGCCGCTCTCGCAAGATAGCCAAACTTCTCGCCCAGAGCGAAAATGTATCACTTTGCACTCTTAATACACAAATAACTATTTTATTCTTTTTAAAACGTTCTTAATGTTGCTAAAAAAAGCCGCATTCAATCATGTTTTTCTATTATTGTTAGCAAATGCTGCGCTCACTGTGCACACATCTTTTTAAGACCCAAAACTTTAGCCAAAATATTGCTCACACTGCCTAGTTAAAATTTCTAGCTTTTCTACTACTCTTGATTATTTGACGATCTTCCAAAAGCAAAGCCTGTATTTTTGTTACAAATTCTTGTGTGAAGCACTTTTTGGAGGTCCTTCAAGATCGTCTTAAAGATTTGTACAACCACGTTTAATTAATCATTCGATCTTTCCTCTGTTTTATTTGAAGATGAAGAGCCTTTTATATTTTTAACAATCGTCTATAATTTTTTTTTAATAGTACACCCTGCTGCCCAACTGCTCAATATGTAGTTTTTTCCATTGTAAAAAAGACTGTAACACGTCAACTTTAAACCGCTCTAAATATACGCATAAATTTGCCATTCTTACCATGTCTTACTTTACATTTGTTCATAACAAAGAACTACCAGTTTTATAAAAAAAAAAAAATTGACGAACCTAAAAGCGTCAACTTTTGTCAAACGATAAAACTTATTGAACAACCAATTAGGAGCGATTTTTGATCCCCCCCCCCTTCCTTCATATAAGGATACATAAGATTTCTTAAATCCCCCCTTCCTCTTGATACGTAAGATTCAATCTCGTTTATATGATTAATAAAACCTTGTTACACTAGAACTCACAGTTTGACGTAAATCAAAGATTTTTATCTTTAGCAGATAAGTTGGAATACTCTTTCATTACTAGCAGATAGAGGTTATCTTTATATTATTATAATAAATTTTTAATTGTAAAAAGTTATGTAAAAATGGGTTTTGCCCCCTCCTCCCAAATAAGGTCATGTATAGATTCTTCTAACCTCCCCGCCCCTCGGGACCTTTACGTAATTAATGAATGGCTCTTTGCGTACCTAGTGAAAGTTGATTTCAATATCTTTACTAACTTTGAATACATTCGCCAGTAATTAAACCATTCAAAACCCTGGCTAGGTATGTTATCTAGAAATAATTCTTAAATTTTTCTATTTCAGGTTTTGCCAATCAATCCAACCCCGCTGGGGTCGCATACTATAAAAATCTGATTGAGGCTCTTAAGGCTAATAATATAGAACCATTGGTAACTATGCATCACTGGGATTTGCCGACGGTTTTGGAAGATCTTGGAGGTTTCATTAATCCAGAAATTCAAAACTGGTTTGTTGATTATGCTCGATTTTTGTTTGATACCTATGGTGATGATGTTAAGCAATGGATTACTTTTAATGAACCAAAACAAACCTGTGAACAAGGGTACATTATTTTAATACAAATTTTTTTTCTACATTTAACTTATTTACTCATATGATATTCGTACTAAGTACACATGCGGTAAAACACATAAAAAATGATATATAAAAAGAATAATAACAAAAAAGTTAATGTTTTACATGTATACGTAGGTATTTAAAGATATATTTTTTGAAATTATACTAGACTATAAACATGAAAGATTAAATAATATTTAAACTTCCTAGATACAAACAATGATTGATATACATACATTTTTGGTACAGAGGAATACTATTAGGATTTATTTGATCGCTAAAGTTGGATTAACTAAGAAGATAAGTTATTTTTTTGGAAAGAATAATAATAATGCGTTTAGTGTGTGGTAATATTACTGCTTTTCTAAAATAGCAAGTAAAAAAAATTACCAACAATGCATAAATCACTGAATCAGATATTTCTTGTTCTAGAAAAAATATATTTTATTAGGAAACGCTGGAGAATTAAAAGAACGCACGTGTGCAACATATTTTTTTTATCTTTGTGACAGCTCACGAAGGATTTTTTTATATACATATATAATATATACTAGACATATACAAATACATATACATTATACATATATACTCCTAAGTTCCAGAGTACCGTGAGTGCCGGGTTTTCCTATGTTTAACCCATCTTTTTCCCCAATTCCGTCAACGCTGTCCAAGTACTGAAACATGCAAATATTGCTTTTCACAGTAGCTTTTAGACAACGCGGTACAATTAACGGTGATCTAACCAAGAACTGCTATTGGTATTCATATAACAGATTGCTGTCAGTCTGACGTCTCACATGCTGTTTAACCCATCTTTTTCCCCAATTCCGTCAACGCTGTCCAAGTACTGAAACATGCAAATATTGCTTTTCACAGTAGCTTTTAGACAACGCGGTACAATTAACGGTGATCTAACCAAGAACTGCTATTGGTATTGCATATAACCAGATTGCTGTCAGTCTGACGTCTCACATTGCGCGCGCAACCAATCATCCACCTCGTGCACTACGTAAAATGTTATATAACATCAGAAACTAGGCCTTAACCGCTCACAGCGCTTAGCCCCAGAAGGACGATCCCTAGCAAAATACACAGTTTTCCGCGCCACTGCGGTCGATTCTAACGAAAAAGCTAAAGCTTTCAAACGCGTGGTCACTTGAAAGTCGAAACGAAAGTCCACTACGGACGTTATTTTAAATAACTACTACCTAAACATGTCTTTCCGGCGGGGAATCGAACCCGGATCGCCGTGTGAGCGCGGCGAGCCTAGACTCTGATCACTACGCTACCGGAGAGACGATATCCACCAGAAACGATTTTTTTCATATGACTGAAAAAAGCCCTTTAACTTTTTTGGCGAATTCTAGATTGTGCTCTGATATATATTAGGCCTTTGACCAGATATTTCATAATTTCATTCAAGGGGTGCTGTTCGCCTTATTAATGACCCACAAGATAGCTTTCGTCATATATCTATCATATGCAATATAAATTTTAATTTTACAGAAAGAAAGAGTAATACTATAAAAATGTATAATCGTCGCAATGTACTTAATCTCATCTATAGGGTCTTTATTATAATCTTAAATTCGCATAGCTGTAAATCAAGAAATCTCTTTTTTTATTCGCACATCACATACAGGGTGGGCCGACGAAATCGAAACAGGCGCTATTGTGGGTAGAGATGTTAAATTTCCGGAAATTTAAGATCGTTCGCGAATATTCTCGACCAACAGACTCTACAGACAAAAGAACGTATCAATAAGTACTTCGAAAACAGACAAAACAAAACTAGTTTTTTGTATACAACTAAAAATAAACACCGTACCTAGTGCTATACATCATTAACATTTTAATAAATATTTAATAAAGTGAAGTTTAAAAACGGTCCCCTAGAACACCAATGTCATCTTAATTAACTGTAATTTAAGGGCAATTTTTGTAATACAGAGATGGTGCTCCTTATCTTTAGGCCCCATCAGCGAAAAAATAGTATATTATATTATAAGGATTAAAAGTGCATCTTTTTTTTACGAGCAATTTTTGCAGTTGCGAGGTGGAGCGCAGCGCAGCCGAGCGAATGCAAAATTGCGAGTAAATATAAGTACTTTTAGTCCGTATGATATATATTATTTTTTCTCCAACCAAGTCAAAATTAATACATTTAGTTATTCAAAAGAGCTCAAATGCAATTGCTTTTAATCCTAGGATTAAAAGTGTTGCTAAGCAACGAGCACATTTTTGTACGGTATGAGAATGGATAGCTTTTACACCTGAAAATAGTACAAAAATTTCAACATTTTTTGACGGTTGGAGAAAAAAAACCATAATAAAACAATATGGGATCCCCACAGTTCAGTCAATCCACTTTCAATGGAAAGATGTTAAAGGCAAATGGCGCAATCATTGTTGTTGCAGAATGAGCAATTGTGCATACAGCAAGCGCAATTTAAAAAAAAATCAATGGATTGACTCCAAATTTAGTATATAGGGGTTTTGGGTGTCGCTCATCACGAATGCGAAGTCAGATTTGCAAAATTTAAAATGTCGGGTTTAATACATTACATACCCAAGCAGCAAAAATTTAAAATGTCGGGTTTAATACATTATATACCCACTCAGCAATTTTAGTCGTTGCTATACCTCGCCGCGACTATTGCTGGGAACTCTAAAGTTGTGGTTACTAGTGACGAGAACGTTGTTGCTACGATCCCATTACGGGCCTACGACCAAAATGGAAAACATTTTAAAGGTGATAGTTTTGTAGAAATTACTACCTTGGGACTTATACCGGTACGTCGCACTTACATTCCAACTACGTGGCAGGGACGGGACGTAGCGTCGTGGTCACCGCTACTCGACCCTCTACTTTATAAGATTTGTTCCCGCCTGCTTTATTTGGCGTATTCGCTTTTTCTTTGTTTTACAGATTTAGAAAGAGTTTAATAGCATCCCCCGTCGATATTCGGCCTCCTCAATTATAATGGCAGTAATATTTTTTGTTTAAGTAAATATTATCGCTTGTAGGGGTACAAAAAACTTTGCTGATTTACGAGCTGCAAGTACATAGAAATTTAAAACGATTAAAAAATTTCTGTAAAACGTAATAGATTCACCGAAACAACGCGCTCTCAAAATATATTTTTCGACACTTTTTTTTCGGGCAGACAACGATAAAAATGTATACATTTGGTGAAAAATGTTTTTTTTAAACATTTTTACTAAATATGTAAATTTAGTTTCGCTTTAATTTATATTTTTTTTATGATTTTTTGACGATTCCATAATTGTAATACTATTAGGAAGTTGAAATAAATGTAATGGCATCCTACATTTTGTCAGTAAATATGGCGCATTTTACAGAAGTTACTTTGAAGTGGTATTTACTACATAAGGTGTGTTTAAAAGATTGGCCACTTTACTGCAAGTAGCGGCCACTACACTTGTAATACTTTAAAGTTATTATTACGATTAAGTAGAATATTTGTTTTAGATATTTCAAATTATTAGTCGCGATAACTAAAAAACCATCTTAAAGTTCCGATGGTAAAGTTCCCATTGTCAATATAAAGTTCAAATTGGAACTTTATCCTATAATTAATTAGTACATTCACAAAAAGCAATAAACTGTTCGAACACCAAGAAGTACTCGAACGATTCGCACGAACTAATAATGCTGACTACCGACAATGGGTAGATATTGTCGTCCCTATAAAGTGACCCTTATTTTAAAGTGATTTTTTTAAGTAATTGGAACTTTGTGGTCATTTTAAGACAGAGTGGAAAGTTAAAATTACTGTGAAGTAGTTTTCCTGAGTAGTGAGGCAGTTAGTTTTACCTTAAATATTACTATATAGTTCCATAACTTTGATGGAATTTTAAAAGTAGCAACGACATTGTAGTTACTTTTAACGCTAACATAAGGTAATGAAAACTTTGAAGTGATATATTAGTACCAAGTCAAAGTTACTGGGACTATCGAATATTACTTTAAAGTCTTTGCTACTTTAAAGTTATTTTACATAGTAAGAGTCTCGTACCAGAAACTTCAAAAGCTACCCAGAAGTACTAAAAGTATTAAGTTTTAAATTTTTGTAATTATAACTACAGAATTACCAAAAAAGTCTAAATAAAAGTAGGAAAAACTGAAAAGTAGTTTTTTCTTGTGCTAATTGCGTAACAACGACTTATTCGAAGTTCCGATTTTGGTTTCCACTACTTTGATGCTGCTTGGGTAGGGCTTTTAAGGGTCGTTGATTACGAATTTGAGGTTACATTTTTAAAATTTAAAATGGCGAATCCGATATGGTGGAATGATGTTTGAAAATTTCGTCTTTATTAAACATGCAATGGTTTGTAATAAAGTAGCTATTTTAAATATTTTTTTAATGCTTAAATGCATAAATCTTTGAAACTACTAACTTAAAGTACACAGTATTAGGTATCAATAAAAAGGGAATTAAAAGATCTTTTAAATAAGGTGTAAGTTGACCACTGTTTTCATTTAATATTTTAGGGGTTGTATTATCCCCTTCTAAGGGGTTGGAAATTAAGAGTAACCTAATGATTATTAAGTATTCTCATCAACAATAAAAACGACGAGTCTGAGGATTTTTCAAAAAAATTAAGGCTTTGCCCACAATAGCCTCTGTTTTGTTTTCGTTGGCCCACCCTGTATGGCGTGCGGTGCTCATACCTCTTCTAGAGGTACCTGTTAAGTATATTTGTATATAAGATACTTTTTGTATTAACTCGGCAATAAATAAAACTGAAGAATTAATGTTTCTAGGTATGGAATTGGTATTTTAGCTCCAAATATCGTCGATCCTGGAATAAAAAATTATCAATGTGGTCATAACTTAATAATCGCGCATGGAAAAGCTTATCGTATGTACAACGAAGAATTCAGAGAAAAACAGAAAGGTAATTAAGCAGCCGAAAATAATTTAGAAAAAAAACGTACAAAATGTTGAAAAATAAAATATAGAATTAATATTTCTCAATAATTAAATAAAAATTTTGTCAAAAAGTCGAATGAGAAAAGCATAGCTAGTATAAAAACTGTTTTAAATTAAACATATTTTACATAAATCTTATTTTAGTGGTTTTTTAAGTCTAAGTTTAAAATATAAAAAAATTAAATATGAGAAAGTAGTCATGGTTCAGTATATTCTTTAGTAAATTATAATCTCATTCCTTTTTAGGTAGGGTGAAAATGGTTTTAGAAATTGTGTTCATATATTTGAAAAACAATAAAAAACGATATAAGAAAAAAGAAAGGTTAACAAAAATAAAACAGATATTTTAAAGCCTTAAAAAATGTTTTAAGATAGGTTTTGATATTTTTTCTTTTAAAGTTTGTGATAGCTGATTGCTTCTTTAGGTAGAGTGACAATGGTAATAGACAGTTATTGGTTTGAGCCCGCATCGAATAGTACTGAGGATATCGAAGCCTCTGAAAGAAATCTCTTATTTACTGTAAGTAAATAATATTAGATCAATAGTTATTTGTGATAGGGATTCCAGATTCCCATTTTTTAGACTTGTGTCACAAACAAAATTAAATACAATTTCATACAAAACTTATGGATAAATTATTTGCCAACAACTTAGTTTATTCCTCTTTTAAAATAGAAATCTTATTGGAGAGTTTCTGCAACTTTAGTACAGAGTTATCCAACGAGTTCTAAACAGGACTAAAACAAATGAGATACGTTAATAGTTTGTTTAAAAAAAAAAAATCATCTGTTTCTATACGTCTTGATAAAAAAGATTTTGTTTCCATTTTTAGTAATAATGGAATACAATTAATTATATTACCAATAAATTACATATAGAAAATATAATAAACAATATTATATAATTTTAGTATGGTTGGTTTGCACATCCAATCATTTATGGAGATTATCCCGAAATCATGAAAGAACGCATAGCCTACCGCTCTCGTTTAGAAGGTTTTAATTCCTCCCGTTTACCAAGCTTTACTGAAGAAGAAAAGCAAATAATAAATGGAACAGCTGATTTTATGACAGTAAATATTTACACCTCTTCTATGGCACAGGTACGACGTTGTAGTGTTTTACATACTGAAAAGGTATCTGGATTTTTTTTGTAAATGAATAGATCTAGATGGTTAGAATATACAACCAGGGTAGTACCATGAGTAATAAGATTGTAATAATAATGATAAATTTTCGGTTCAACCGGAAGTATAAAATTTCGGGTCATTTATAAAAACAAAGGTAGATAATATTTTTTTTTTAATTTTTACATTACAATTAGCCTTATTAATAGTTTTTTTTTGGTATTACTCTTGCCTCTTTAATTATTTCTTTTTAAGTAGGTCTTTAAGTCTAATTCTGAAAATAAGCGTAGAGAATGTAGTTATCCCTATTATTTTTGGAACTTTTAATTAATATTAAGTAGGGCACAAAAAATGTTGTCCAGTTTAATACCTAAAAACACAATCGTGTTTACTGTAACAAAAATAATCTGTCAATTCTGATCCCCTACCTATATAAGTTCTGCAGAACAAAAAATCATTTTACTTGTGTAGGCGTTACTTTCCAGAATGAACTTTAGTATCTACATATTAATTAGGGTAGCTACCAGGAAGCTGAGAATTTTCTTTTGAATAAGAAAATATTTTTCTCCCTCCAATCTGTATCCATATCGTACCCTGCTTGTAATACTGTTCGTTTATCTAAAGAATGTCTTTTACCACAACATTTGACATTCTGGATTTCATTCAAAGAAGAACCGTTTGTCCTAAAAATAACCCTACTATAAAAAACAAAAAAAAATTGCCCTTACCTACCCACAGCTCTCGGCGTTCTGTCCCTATTTTATAAATATTTTTATTGCCTCTGCTCGGGGTCGCTTCTTTTTTTTCCGACAGTTTCTAGCCTGCAAATCCTGATGCTCGTGGAACTGTTTCGCTCCTCCTCTAACCTTAAAATCTTTAAATCACGTATTTATAAACTGCCTTTTACTTCACCATAAACATTCACGTCGGTGGCCGGTCAGAAAATTCTAGAAAGATATATCCCGATCATTAATATCCCATGCCAACATACCCCATAGAAAAAAAAATCCATGACAAAAACATCCTTTAAACAAATATCCTATAAAAAATCCTATGGCAAAAACTTACTAATACAAAAATATCCTTATCTTTTCCACTTTCATGTAACGTGAATGTGAAACGCTTCACGTATAATAAAGGAAGGTAAATCAATAAGGCAGGAACCTACACAACAAAATAAGATGATGGTTAGTTGTGATTAGTTTTGATAGCGATCGATGTGTTAATTACAATACAAAGAAATGCAGAGTACGTGTTTGTACTAGCAATATGGAAGATGATGGTTAGTTGTGGTTAGTTTTGGTTAGTTTTGGTTACACATAATGGGAAAGATGAGGATATTTTTGTATTAGTAAGTTTTTGCCATAGGATTTTTTTACGGGATATTTGTTTAAAGGATGTTTTTGTTATGGAATTTTTTGTATGGGATATTTTGGCATGGGATATTAATGATCGGGATATATTCACTGTTATAACTTTTGAGCTATAGTCTCAATGTCCCTTTATACCCCAATTTTTTTAGTTGCATAAAGAATCTTAACATTTTAGGCTATTCCGGAACCAGCCATTGTTCCTCTTGGACCTACTAGAGATTTAGATATTGGAACTAATGTATTTCAACCTGATGATTGGGAGAAAACTATTACTGATTGGTTTAAGGTAACTTGATTTTATCTTTCTATTCAAAATATATAAAATGTGTCAGTCAGTTTTAAATTACGTTTATAAAATGGTCAAAATACATATTTTTAGGTAAAAAACATAATTTATTGTGGAAATAGTTAGTGTCGCTGTCTCGAAGGTAGCATCCGTTAAAAACTGACACTTTTTTGAGATATAAGAATTTCCCAAATTAGTGTTTGTATTTAATACAAGTAAAAAAAATAAGTACCAATAAATTAAGCTGGTAAAGTCGCCAACATGTCTTTGAGAAATGAATGAGTTAATATAAGTAATATACTAAAAATACTTGTTAAATTGTGTCCTTTTAATTGGTTCTAATATAACGTTTACAGGACCAATGTGTATAACTCTATTTTAAAACAATCCAATTATAAAAAAATCAATTGAACAAGGGCGCCTTTTTAATAAATTTCCATAGTATTGAGAAAACTACAAAAAAAGAGCTTTGTATCTCGGTTGGCTTGCACATTTTTTTTTATAGACTACATCTTTAAAGATATAACGCAAAGTTACTTTTTCTTAAATACCTATCAGTATGACACTTTGCAATATGGGCAACTTTGCGTTGTATCGTTTAAATAAATTAAGACATTAAAGGTCCAAAAACATCTTTTACTTAAGAGTTTATTGTTTAAATAAAACAGTATTTTTTTAGAATGTTATCATGTCACACAAATACGTATCATTTTAGGTAGTTCCTTGGGGTGCACGAAAACTTGTAAAATGGATAAGTGACACTTACAAACATCCTGAAATAATGGTCACTGAAAATGGATATCACGACAATGGCACAGTTATCCATGATTTGGATACAAGGGGACGATATTACAAAGTAAATAAAAAGCCGAACCTACCTATGCTAATTTTAAGACTATTCTGACTCTTAAAATGATTTTTATTCTCATCCATGTGTAAAAGGCGAAGGACTTCCAGAAGAAGTCTCAATGGCCTTCTGATGCCAGAATTGAATTCGGCATCCCTAAAACCCCGAGTAACGATTTTCGAGCGATTTTTCCGAGTTTCCAGTCGTTCTTATAATATTGCATGTAATTAAAATGCAAGATACTTGATAAAATAATATTTGAAGCTGCAATTTTTAAAACGGAACTTCTTTAACCCTAACCCAAAATTTACATTTAAGACAAGTTGTGAATTAATTTTAAGTAGAAATTTCGATATCTTAAATAAAAAAATGTTAAATGAGTTTATTAAGAATAAAGCTTGATATTAAAATGTTTTAGCTTTATCTTAGTAATTTGCAAGATGCCTTATACAAGGATGGTGTAAACTTAACTGGATACATGGCTTGGGCTCTTATTGACGATTTTGAGTGGCAATATGGATACAAGTAAGACACTTATTATATATAGTAATTCAAAATTTTAAATTTCTTCATTGGGATATCTCATAATAATAACAATAACTACGTTTATATCTATGATTTGTTAAAAATTCTATTCGATAATTATCAGCTCATAATGTCCCATATAAAAGTATCGGAATCTCTTATTTTGTTTAATTGGACTTTTTCGGATCGATCGTACGACGGTTAACACGGCAGGATTTTAATTCAAACTGTCATGTGTTTCAACTTAATAGGTATGTTTGTTATTTAGAAATAATTTACACTATTTTTAACTTTTTCTACAGACGTAGTTTTAAAATACACCTTCCACTAGGGCGCTTACGTAAAAAAGTGTAAAATAGTGTACACTGTTAATGGATAACAAACAAACCTAATTTAACTCGGTTGGATTTTGAGGTGAGGAATTTAAAGTTTTTTGTTTTGTGGTTGTTGTTTTTTGTTTTGAGCTTTTTTCTCAATTTGTTTTACAAAACAAAGTAAATAAAAGTACCGAAAGTAGTAAAAAATCTAGAAAAAAAGAAGTATTTGGAAGTTGAAAGCCGAAAAAGATCATATATTTTACGTCAAAATTTCATTGAATCAGAACCGGATGCCTTTTTTTTGTGGCATAAATGATTGTCGATTAAAATTTGTAATTAAAGATTTTGAACCAGATGAAACTTACAGCTGATCTATCTAATGGACAAAAACTTAGTCAATAAAATGTTTGCTAATTAAGAGCATTAAATGCCATAAGTTGTTTCAAATTCTGGGTTTTCTACCCAGTTAAATTTATTTTCTTATAAGGTTTAATCTTTTGTTTTATTTTTTATATTAAGATAATTTCAAAAATGTATTGTTTTTCCTCTCTATTTTTTCGGTAGAGTAATCCTTGCAGTTTAGGCGAGTGCCGCTCCTGAAATATATTTTTTTACATATTCCTGCATTTTTAAACACTATTTAACTTGTAAATATGTTTTATAGTTTTGTGGCGGATTCATGCTTCAGTTTGTTTTATTTGAGATACTCGCCTTTCTACTTTTTGGAAAATGGGACCTCTTCGGTCCAGGTCCCGGAGTATAACAAGCTGACCCTTTTCGGGCCTATTGACCCCTCTGAACTTGCAGATCGCCTGCAACAAAAAAGTAGAAAACCCCCCCAAAAAAATCTAAAATCAAAAATATTATTCCACGTTTCGGTGACAAAACGTCATTAAAGCTATCAGAATTATCTAAGTTTTTTAGAGCAAAAATTTCTTAAAATTTGGTTATTTTTTTGTTTCAGTTTCATCTTGACAACGGAGGCCGACTTGCCACCGAAACGTAGATAAATATTTTTGATTTTTGTTTTTTTCTTTGGGGGGTTTTTCTTCTTGTTTGTTGCAGGCGATCTGCGAGTTTTAAGAGTCAATGAGGCTGAACAGGGTCAGCTCGTTATACCCCGGGATCTGGACCGAAAAGGTCCCATTTTTTTCCAAATAAAACAGACTGAAACTATTTGAGTTGTTTTTATTAATGGCTCTTAAGGCATACACAGAAGTATTATTTATTCTTCTTATTTTTGATTTTAAACTACAGATATACATGCTTAATTATCAAAATAGTTTCTTTGTTTAACAGCTCCGAGAGTACAACTTTCTTACAATTAAATGTCGGTCTAACTGTCTATTGTGGTAAAAATATTTTTCGTGTAAGGTCAATATTTTTTTAAAGTAAAAGTTGACATTTTGTGCACGGATTTGTTTATGGAAAGTTTAACTTTTTGCATGGTTTGGCTCGTAGAAAGTTCAACTTTTCTCACGAACGCAGAAAAATTTAGTGTGTGTGGGTTGTAATACAATGCGTTAAGCCTTTTCCAAAAATATAATGTATAATTTTGTTTTGCAGCATTGAACTGGGTTTATATCACGTAGATTTTAGTAGTCCAAACCGAACAAGGACCCCAAAGGATTCCGCTGGTTACTATAAGCACGTTGTAACTACCAGATGCTTGGTTGATGAGTGCACTGACTAAAACTAGTTGTTTAAAATTAAAGTCATACAATTTATACTTGAAAAATGAAAATATCTTGGTAATATTTATATTGATGATAATAAATTTTATGTTGGCACTTGATTATTTTGTATTGTTTCTAATCATCTGGCCTAAAAATCGTGTAACCGATTTTTACCTTTTATTTGCAACAAAGACAACTTGTCACTTTTTTAGACGTAATGGACAATGTTTATTACACAAAATCCCCCACTGATAATTTCTACTACTATACCTACTGTTTAATAGATTGTGTCGCGACTGAACGCTTGTGACCATTAAATCATATTAGAACCTCTTTGATATTTACAGAAATCCTATAAATATTACATTACACTTACCCAGTGGCGGTCCATACGGGCGATAGGCAAAAATGATATTTTTATTAGATTAGTTAATCCAAAAATTAATAAAAATCTTAATTTTAACTCTATTTCCTGTCGCACTTTTTTACGTAGCGGGAAATATTTTTGTCCCGACCGTTCACTCTAACCTGCAGCCGCGGAAGCTCGGCGTCATATTTTCCCACCGCACCGGCGAGTCATTTCATATGGGATTTAACACGCAAGAGGGCGACATATTTCTTCGCCTTCGGTCATAACGATTTGATTCCTTGCATGGGATAGGAATGCAGAAAATCAAGAAAACATCGATGCTAGTATCAAATGATGTATCGAAAGCGAAAGTATGGGATCTTTCGATACATCGATACATCGATATATCGATGTATCGCGAATCGTATGAAATAAGATAAATTTTGGTACTGAATATAGACACATATTCCAATAACTTTATTATATAAAATAAATTTAAAAAAAAAGTTTAGAGTTCTTGATAAAAAACAAAGAAATCGTACCAACAAGATCACGTTAAATATTTATATTTATATATCGAATGTCATTTTACGTATTTTTCTTTTCGAACGATATTTAGTTTGCATTTCAATTTTCAAGAAAAATATAAAACGATACATCAAAAAAAAACCATCGATATGTTTCGATACATCGAGACAAAAACATCCATACAAAAATATCGAGTATTGAATCCAAAACATCAATATTTTTGATTCATCGATGTATCGTGTGCATTCCTAGCATGGGGTATCGGGCATTGCTGTCTTGGTTTCGGCGTAAGTACTTAAAGGGAAGGGGCATTAAATATTTTTTTTTGGCTATGCAGCTTTTATAACGCCACTGCTTTTACAAAGTTTCTGTAGTGAACAGGATGAAACAAAGCCATTGAAATTTAGTTATTTGTGAAAGATATAGGGAAGGTTAAATTGCGACAAAGTTACTTATTTGAGTCCTTAATTATTTGTTGTTTAAAAATTTTGAAAAACAAAATATTAAAGAAAAACCAAAGAATCAGGTTTTAATTTAGAAGCAGAACATGATGCTATTTACCATTTAATCCATCTACGAGAAATCATCATTACCTTTTATCTTACATAAACACCTGAATTTTCGACAGCCATTTGTTTCCTAAAAATATCTGTTTACATCACTTGATTTCCTTAAAATAAATAAAGTGATTTTCCATAATAACTCCCAGGACCGTAATTTAAAAATTTGCTCTAAACAACTTAAAACAGAAATATGCTTTTATTTCCTATATAAAACGTAAAGTTAAAAATGCAGGGCTTTTGATTAATATTTAAAAATTTACTTTTGGATTATTTTTTTACCCTAAATCCAAAATGTTTTGTGCAGTGAAATATCAATTTTCTGCCTTAAATATAAAGTTGGAATGTATATTGTATTTTTTGGGAGCACTTTGTGTTGTGAAAGATTCAGGTAAGTAAAATACTTGAATCTATTAATGATAAAATATTTATTCCCCTATTAATATGTAGGAGAGAGGGGTTGGAGAAATGTCGTTTTAATACAATATTATAAAATGTTAAAAATATTCCAGAACAAAACTGAAACAGAATAAATACTTATTGGCAGGTTGTAAATCCATAAAAAAATTTGGATTAAAAAATAAATATGTGCTATAAGAAAGTATTTACCGTGTTGAATTATATGTAACATCACAAAGCATAAAAATTAAAAATCTATAATTGTGTTTTTTTGCCGATATTTACAAAGAAACTAAAAGCTACCAAATATATAAGCACTAATATTCCCAACTTTGTCACAATTCAACTTTCATGGAATCAAACGACAAAAAAAAACGAATTTAGGCGAACTATCAAAAATTGTACGGTGTTAACCGCGGTAATAATTGGTTTTGAATAACAGGACTTGGTGACAACAGTAGTCTCGTAATACAAGAATCAACCACCCCCCCCCCTCCTTCCCCTACACCCCCCCACTCCAAGCCCCGCCCCTTGACCTTGAATGGCCACGTGTGCGATACATCATATCACCCCCCTCCACTTGACCTTGACTGACTGCGCATGCGTGTCATCCACTCTTTGTCTTGTGACCTTGGGGATGGATGCCAGGTGTTCAGCACGATGACGTCATATGACCTTGAAAGACCACGTGCGCTTTAAGCGTGGGAAAGTGTTTGTTGGCGCTGCCCTTGAGGTGCAGGTGTGCTTATACAAATTTGCCCTTGATGGCCACGTGTGCGATACGTCATATAACCTTGAATGGCCAGATGTGCATTATGATATTTGGCCTTGAGTTTAATAGTGCAGGTGCGTGTATAAAATTTAACCTTGACTAGAGGATAGGGTAGTGGGGGGGTGTGTTTTATAAATACATGTATTCCTGTTTGCATTGTATTATTAAGCAGACCTTGGTGTCAATAAGGTTATAAATAATTTGTTTGTTCAATAATTAGTGAGTAAAAAAGTGTTACTAAGAAAATGGCTCATTACGTGTGTGAAAA
>JAHBCN010006094.1:0-51192 GCA_019359885.1 Listronotus oregonensis | reverse complement strand
TAAATTTTTGATTGCAAGAAATATCCTAATAAACGGGGAAAGGTTAATTGGTACGCTCCCGCACCATAAGTAGTTACCGAAACTCTGCTATCGACTAAATGTAAACTGAAACCCAATAGGTGCAAATTAAGGTTTGGACGCCTTGTAGAATGACTATTGCTCAATGAGACCCAAGAATAGAATAAATATACACAAGTTTTTATTTACAATAAAATGTATGCATTACTACATCACAAAATTACTGTGATACGCCAATGGGGCGTATCAGCAACTCAATTCAATGTTTATAATTACACAGTGTTCAAAAAGTAAAAATTTCCCCTTGACAATTTTTTTTGAATTTAGTTTACTTTTAAAAATATAAAATTAAAAAGAAAGGTACGAAATAACCTTTTAACTAGGCACTGATAGCCTTAATTAATTTGTCAAAAGGTTGGAAAATTGAAACATAACTTATCATCTAATGACAATACCAGCTGTTTACAGATTTATCAAACGCCAAATTTCCTTAAAAATGTAATAAAAGCAGTTGCAAAAGTTACTCAAAAAATCTGAGAACAATTCACTTAAATAAGAAATTTATTTAAATTTTACTAGAAGACCGAAAACGCCTTCCGGAGTCTATGAGGCGTAAATCTATCGACGTTACGACACAATTGAGAATTGTTTTTTATTACTATAAAAGCTGGAAAATCCAAAGTCAAATTAAGAAATTATTTAAAGTTTTTGGGACACCCGTTATCACCTGCCACTTCTGTGACACTCGGTATGAATTATTGACCAACTATTTTATCAACAAGTTTAGCAATTTTTTTTGCGGCTAATCTCCTACAATTCCATTCACCAACAGCTTTTTTATTCAGCACTTTTAGCTTAAGCCTGTCCTGCTTCAGTTCCTTAAAATAACTTTAATTACAGATAGATTTTATACTTTGCGTAGTATGTGTCAATCTAAAATTGACACCGAGAGACATTTAAGGTAGCTTCACTGGCTAAGAGAAATGTACACTTTCGTACAAAACTTTATAATTTAAACTGGTTTTAGGAAAAGATGTAATAGTCAATTTTCTTATGCAAGCACGGAGAAAGTAGTATTTCACTACCATGGAAAACTAAAATTTCCATCAAATATTTAAATAGAATATTTCGGTGGTTTGCCCGAAAATGCTAAAAAAATGACGTTCCTAACGTAATAATACAAAAGAACTTTCCAGCAACCGTCCTACCTTGAGCTAGCAGATGACTGTACCACAGCCCTACTTCACTACAAGCCGTGAACAACCACTTGGCAACGCCGCAACCGGCAAGAGATTCAGATCGGTTTCCCTCGAGCGCGATGAGCGTAATCCGGGTATCGAGGCGCGTATTTTTAAATTCATTTAAGGCTCAATTCAAAGATCGCGTAAATAGTATTGATATTTCCATTAAAATAATTAAATCAGTATAATAATTGAAAAAATAAATATATTTATATAATATTTAAACTCTAAAACAAATTAATTTATGTGCATAGGTCAAGGCATAAGAACATGATGCTGTTGTAAAAGGAAACTAGTGTAATTTAACATTTAGTTAGTAATTGTACTTAGTTTTAGTTTTGTTTATTTATTTATTAAATGTGTCTAGTTTCCTTTTTTTGTTTTTTGACTCAGCCTTTTCCGATTTTTCTGTGGCATTTTTGTTATTTCTTTTTTAACATAATTATTTAAAAGAATGTTTGAAAATATAGAGCACATCATAATGAACATATTTTTGTTCTCGTTACCCAAATACATTGCGAGCATAAATCATTAAAGCCTTCATGTTGTCTAGTGCTTAAATTAGTTAGATCACACAGGATAGCTTTTTGATTTTCCATTTTTAGGAAGTCACTCTCAGTATCAGGGTCATTAATAATTTTCTCAAAAATCGCGCACATATGGAACAGAACGTCTTTAACAATTTCTGTAGGAACCTTTAAACCGCCACGTTGTAGACAATCAAAGTATTCGTCGTCAATTAGGTTTCCCTTACTTTCAACAAGAAAAGAAACACAGATGTTACATTATATTTTTTTACAATTTTGTGGGCAGCATAACCGGCTATATAAATTTGTACCGATTTGTCAATTTCATATTCATTTAGGTATTCAGTTTCAAGTAAAAACAAAAATTTTTCAGTGTAATTATTTTGAGGTATTGTCCAATCAAGATCATTTTCCTGGATACAGCTGTCTCCCTGTTTTTTAATCTCAGCTAAAGAGAAATTACCATCAGCAGCGCTTCTAAATATATGTTTGAGTCTAATTTTTTTCTCAGCATTTAAAATATCATCAAAGCTAACATTGTAATTACAACCTCCGAGAAGTCTGTATTTACAAAATCTTTTTTATAACTTTTCAGTAGTAAATTTACCTGGTAAAATATACGACAAATCAAATTTTGAAAATGAATAGTCAATTTTTCTAGTAAAACAGAGGTACTATGGCAAAGTGCAGAATAGGTGTCGTTTGTAAGGCGACCATTATTGTTTTCAAGTTTATGCCAAGCTTTCAGCAGGACTTTTTCGGGAAACAGGGACTGTTTTTGAGAAGTAATGTAAATTTGGAAAAATACTAGGCACTGCATTTAACTTTAGTCTAGTTTTGGTAGGTACCTTTTGCATTGACCCATCTGGCAAGCGATAATCATCCTCTCTAATAATGTCACTTTCTACAAAATGCTTAGCGCAAACCACAGAATATTTTGAGGGTGACCATGACTGTCTAGGAATATTCCTAGGCCAATGGGCTTTAAGGTTTTCGCCCTTTTGGGAAAGGTGAAAACAGATACAGCTGGTTCTCCTGCATCAAGAGAAGTTTTATAATTGGATTTGCACCCAGGCACACAACAAGGACTTGGAGGAAAATAATAATAATAACAGTAACTAAATAGTATCTAATAAGCAGGCACCAAGTACCTATGCAACGCAATAACAAAAATCAAAACGAACAACAAAATTCCAAAATGTATACCTACGTACTTGGTAATTTCCAATGCTAATATTTGTTACTGTTTTTAAAAATAACTAAAAAAATACCTTCAAAATTAAAGCCAAACACGAATCATTAAAACACACTTTCAATTTTAATTATTTTTTAAAAATCACCACCACAAAATGTCAAGTTCATTTGCCGCCATTTACTTTAAGTACTTTATAACACCGGCACTTTCCACCCGCAGATATTTTTGTTTTTACGCAATGTCTGCGGAAAAAAACTGTCCCGGTCACTCACAAATTTCACACAGTAAGACCTTTTACAGGTTTAGTCTTTATCTTAACAATATTTTCTTTCAAAAAAGTTGATTTATTCACAATAACACAACAGAGAAACAGGTCATTCAACGTAAATCATATGACTAAACGTGTGTCGCTAGATCTCAAGGCATAGTTGCCAGATTTCCTTGTTCACGGCTTGTAGTGAAGTAGGGCTGTGACTGTACTCTCGGGAGAACTATTGACAGACCCCAAAGACCTAGTAAATTAAATCTTCTGTCGCACGCTGTTCGCGCTTCTTCCAGGGCTTGATTTGGTGCGCTTTAAATTTATCATTAGTAAAGCGTAGTAATAAAATATTATATGTCAAAAAGGAATATAAATTCTTACCAAAAACATCACCGGGTATCATAAAAGGCTTGCCTCCCTACTTGTAAGCCCAAAACTTAAAATGGATTTATTTTTCTTAAAAAAGATTTTATATTTATTTCGTTAAAAAGAAAAAAATATATAATAAATAAAGAATTATAAAAACATGCGACAAGTAAAAATATATATTTTTATTAGCTAAAATACCATTATAAAAAGCCAATAGGCTTTGCCTATATTATTTGTATAATAATAAAGTAAAGCAAGGAAATGTATTAAAGACGCCTAGTTTAAAAAAGTCGTAAGCTAGATAATAATTTGATTGTAAAAAAAGGTACTTTTTTAGAATAGCGGCTCTACTTTTTTGGGATGTAAAATCAACATGATTATTTTTTTTGTTGAGTTGTCAAATATTTTTATTCTTTAAGTTCGTCAAAAATAGAAAAATAAATTTAAAAAATCTCAATTTTTCGATTATTTTTTTTAAAAAATAAAAAATTCAAAAATTAATTTAAAGAGAAACATTTTTTTATTAATTTTTTTGTCTATACACGAATAATACAGAATATAAAACAAATTACTAGGAATTACTAAACTTTCAGTGAATGAATTTTATTGACGAAAAACTTGAAAACCTTTTTATTATTTTTTTTAACAGATTCGTCAATCCACCTTTAAATAAAACAGATTAAAAAAAACATTTTAATATCTCCATTTTTTTATTTTTTATGGCCAAAAATAGGTGGAGCCGCGATTCTAAACAATTACCTAAATAAAATTGGTAGCAATTATTTCTTTACAAAACAATAATTTAATTTTTGCCAAAAATGTTTTCAAAGCAAAATAGCATTGCATCTTTTAAAACATTAGTTTTAAGATGTATAAAATAAGACATGTAAGTGTACAAAATTAATTAAAGTTTAGATTTTACATTTTTATTACTAACAAAACGTATTAAATAGCTTGACCTAGTATAAAAAAAATAACTAGAAGGAGCACATATTTCTAGTTAACTTTAAATTAACAAAAGTATATATAACCTAGTAATAGCTTTTGTTCTTTTAAAAGACAAAGCGGAATTGTCCAGAGCTAAATCGGTTTAATTATAGGACTGAGTTTGAAACGCGCCCTAAATCATCCGATCATTTATATTTATTGTATTTCAAGCATGGCCCCATTAAATCCGACATCACAAGCGTCTTAATAAATACCGGTTTGCCCTAAGTAACGTGCTTCGCAATTTCGATTGTCCAACATTGTTTTTTATAAATCAGCGATTTATAAAAAACTGAAACGACAAAATATCCGGTAAAAAAACTGTCTAGGTGAAACCAGCTGCAAATAAGCTTTTTTAATATACAGGGTGACCAACTAAAAATGTGAGGTATTATATCTGGAAACCTATCTATCGGTAGAGGCTTGTGGCAAAAAAATAATTACCAAAACGGTCAAGAGAAAAACCTTGAAAATATTTTCAAGTTTCTAAAATGGTCACTAGTGGCCATAACTGCAATCTTGAACCTAAAAAAGTAATGTTTTTGTAAATTCCACTATCATAACCTAACAAAAAAACTCTGATCTTTTAAGTAAAAGATAATCTGAACCTTTTTTGTTTGAAAATTTTTGCTTTATCTCTAAAAATAAAATGGTAAAGGGTATTCAAAGGTTTCTATAAAAAACACCCTGTATCTTTGGGCTAGTCAAAAAGAGCTACTCTTGGGCTATAAATGTTATAATATTTGAAGTTTTGTTAATTTCACGTGTCGCCGCTAGAGGGCTTTTTTTGACATTCCGACAGAAATGGTTAATTTTTAAAAAAATTAAATGTATTGGTATAATCTATTCTTTATGAAAAAGTCGCCTAATGATGCCTAAACAAGCGCGTAAAAACCGCATCTTGATAGCTTGTTTCTAACCTAAAATTTAGGCCAAAGAAAATTTTATGCGTCAATATCTAAAAAATTATAAAAGCTAAAAGAAATTTTATGTGACATAAATTATGTATTTTTACAAAACCTTTAATTTGAATTTTATAATCTTTTCATTTAAATGCAGTACTTTACGAGTTATAATCAAAAAATCGATTTCCAGAGGTATACATTAAAAAAATTCTGACCAAGTCACTTTGCAGTTCTCTGGCAGATACATGTCTCCGACGTAAGGCTTGTAGTCTCAAATAGCGATTGTCCTGGGGGTAGTACAGCTTGTACAGCCTGGTACTGGTCTTCTACCATAGCTGCCAGTTTCTCTAAATCTGGCTAATGCCGCCGAGACAGTGGACTTGTTAATATGCATTACTTCAGTGACGTAACTCTGTGAACGTATATCTTCGATTAAAGCAACAATTCTAGCTACTTGCTCTGGACTTAAATTACTCATTGTAAACGTCAAGCACTATAAAAATTTAAATTACCGTGAAAACATAAAATGTAGTCACCTAAGAAAAGCTTTAGCAAACCACTGAGAAGATTTAAAACGCAAGTTTTTACGATTTTCTTCTGCATTTAGAAAAAAGAAACAAATTTTTACGTTATTTTTTTTCTTTTCTTATTGACATTCCTGAATGAATACTATTAATATCACGACCCAAAACAAGGTACAGCAGAAAATAAACATATATTTATAATTTATGCGATACTTTTTGTGCGGAGTATATTATGGTCTATATTGGTATGTTACCGTGAAAGACCGAATTTGGTGAATGTCAACATTCACCGGTGAATGTCAAACTTAAAAACGAGCACTAATTAAAACTATTCAGTTTGCTGTGTTCTAGTAAGCAAGAAGCAAAATTAATAATCCTGACAAAAGTTATTAGTTTTAACTAGAACACATCGAAGTTCTTAGTTTTGTTTAGTGCTCATTTAGTTTTTTTAATTTATACTTGACATTTACCTTCAAATGACATTCACTAAATTCGGTCTCTTACATACTATTAACAAAAATCTGTTCACATTTTAAACAAACATCAAACTATTTTAAATTTTTAAGCATAATAATAACAATAAATAAGTAATATTTTTATTTTCTATAGTGACACTGATCAAAAACACCCATTTTATAAAATACTGAATTTTCTCCAGTGGCGCAAGCAGCAATCCAGGAAAGCTATAAATATCTTTGCAGAAATCTTTACACCTGCTGAAAGAAACTTCCGAGAACAAAGCCTTTTCATCTGACGATAATATAAGAAACGGAATTGGTGAGGCATAAGCTGATTCAGCGAAATAGGTTGAGTTGTCTTGGACATTATTTCAATAACTTAAAAGTAATTTGATATTTGTAAAAAACTGTCGATATTATTATATCTGATTATAGAACTTTTTCAGTGACAGCTCTAATTTGGCATATTTAAAGATATTTGAGTTTGCTCTATGTATAATTTTTAAGTTAAATATTGCAGGCATAATAGTTTTTGACGACTACCATAACGTTTGTTTTCTTAACAAATAGTTACTTTAATTTAAGAGGGACAAACAACTTAAATTTTAAAAAATATATAACAAGTTATTGGTATCTTCGCGACTTCTGCTCCGATAAATTAGCCATTATAACTTCTTTTTTACCAGCTTCCAGTAGACCAACCAGTACTGTGACTACGTTGCATCCCTTTGTAATTTATCTAGAAAGACCTTGAACTTCCCACTTTGTTTTTTCTTTAATCCCGGTAAATAAAATGTGTCTTGAACTTTTTTAAAATTAGGTTTTAATCGGTAAATTAAGCCATCTTTAGTACATTTATTTTTTTTTGTTTTTTATCTTAATTATTTACATAAATATTTTAAAGTAAACAAAAAATTCCTATAGTATTGTTAAAACAGTTATAATACATTTCCCATAACTAGCATCAGAACCACCAATTCACATGAGGAGAATGTATTTAAGTCTTAATTATGCCGCTTCCATATTATCTCAGCCTAACATTCCCGTTAAACATCACGTCATTGCGTCCAGATTCCAAACAATTTCCAAAAAACAAAAAAAAGGTAATTTATGAAAGGTAAATCGATTCAGCCACCTTGTATCCAACTTAAAAATAATAAATTAAACCCAAAGTTCCCCTAGCAAAAACCCCCCTAAAATCTCTTAAATTTTTTCCAAGCGAAAACCCAAAAATAATTTTAATTTTTTAAAAAGCTTTAAAAACTTAAAAAATTAATTAACGGCCCCTTAAACAAAAAAGGTTTGGAAAATAGTTATAACTGAAATTTTTACCGAAATTTAAATGGTATAAAATCCGGCAAAATTTTACCTATTTTTTTTTTTTAAAAAAAAAAAATTATAGTTTCAATGGCATTTTTTTTTGGAAAAAAAGGTTTTGGATTTTTAAAAGGAATTGGAAAAGCCATCGGCAAGAATAACATTATTTTACAACCTTTAAAAACGTTTTAAAATTCCTTCCTTGGCCAAAGATCGCCCCACCTTTCACAAATTATTTTCTTGGGGTATTTAAAACTAAATTTTGCCAAAAACCTAGTGTGGGATTTAAAAAAAAAACCAAAAATCCACCTTTTCTAAAGTTTTAAAATGAATGGAAAAATTTTTAACCATTAAAAATTTTGAAATCTCATTTGCGGCACAAACAAAGCAAATAAACTCCCATTTTTTGTTTGAAACATTTCCTTTGTTTTGTTTTTAAAGTTAAAAATTTTTAAACTTTAAAAGGGTTGTTCATTTTCCGGACCCTACTAGGAGAATTATTGCGATCAAACAAGCACTAGAGTATATCAAAAGGCAGGACTTAATGAAATATACTATAGCTACTAATTCCCTTAGCTCAATAAGGGACTTAAGCAACTATATCCCAGACACACGCTTCTACAAAAAATAAATCTACACAACCTTCAGAGTCACCAAAAATGTGTTATTTTTATATAGATACCATCACACATAGGTATTAAGGGAAATGAAAAAGCAGATACAGCAGCTAAAGAAGATATTTTTTAGCAAAATATAAGCAATAATGTTTCAGTACCAAGTAATGATGTTTAAATGTTTTTTAAATTTTAAATACAGAACGTGGCAGAATCATTGGTCAAATCAAGTAATACTTACAAGATTACGAATAGGACACGAAATTTAGCCATGAATATCGCCTTAAGAAAATTGACACCTGTTTGTGCAAAGTGTGCAAATCAACTAACCGTAAGGCACATATTTGAGAAATGTCCGGAATTAGCACAACTGCGAAACAAACATAACCTAAACCATGGAGTCGCAGAATCTTTAGGTGAAAATGCTAACATTGCGAATATAAGAAGATTTCAACCAAGATAAATTTAATTAATTATGTTAAAGTAATAAGTATTAAGTTATTAAACTATTTCAGTATTATTAAGTATTGTTAACAAATAATTGTACCTACTGCTAGAGGCCTCTAATAACCCTCGTAGTTAATGGGGCCATAAACAATAAAAAAAAATGGTTTATACAATAAGTTTTTTCTTAACTCCTTTATAATGTATTGTTAGTTCTGGTAAGATATTTGAAAAAGGATACTTTTTGTGTCAGAATAGATAAATTATTAAACCGTAGTCAATAAAAATACAGGAAAAGGACGTTGTTTTTTGCTTCACTGATTGGAAAGGAAGTTCGCTGAGAAACTAAACTCTAACAGGCATTATGGATGAGCAAAGTTAGGGTTTATTAGTCTTTGATCTCAAACAAATTTGTCTTACTGAGAAATACAGATATTTGATGACTTTCCAAAGTCTTTGAAAGTACATTATTGAAGTGGCGAAATAAAATAGGCATCTTTGGATTAAAATAATATAAAACGAAAAGTAAAAGAAAAAGATTCAAATAAATAAAAAATGTTTTTTACTTTAAGTAATAGTTATAAAACTTATAATAGCAAAAATATTTTTCCTACTAGCATGCGCAAATTTCAAGGAATTTGCGTGCACCAAGTAGCGCTTTTTTCGCACTGGGTGCGGAAAAAATAACTACTTTTAAATTGTATAAGTAAGGAAAATTTATACATATTTTAATGATTGTAGAATATTTTATGCAGCCATTGCAAGTTTTAGTGTATTCCCTTTTGTCTAAGTTTCTCTGTAATTTTAAATACTTCAGCTAAAACAAAAAAACTTTTTTTTTATTTGTATAACAATAATAAGTAAATATAATATGCTAAACATCAATAAGGAATTTGTTGATTTTGATAAACAATATCAGATGTTTTCGTCAAGCAACAATAAAATTTGTTTTATTTTTCTAGTTATCTGAGGCTCCTAGAAAAAATGTTTTTTCTAACGCATGTGCAAAGTCATTCTCCATACCTGACTGCTTGCCCGCTCTGCGTCGTTCGTTTAACGGCTGTCCCGTGTGTAAAAATATCACTTTGCGTACGTATTGGAAAAATAACTATAGCCTAATAATATATTCAGTTACATATTTTAAACCTCCCAAACATTGCTAACTTTTTTTCAGGTCATATAACCCTACACTTTAAAGATCAAAAAACTTAAATAATTACAAGAATAGGAATAAATTTAAGTAAACAAAAACATAAATATAATTAGTTTAATTATAAGCTTTTAACTAAAGTGTTACTAACCAACTAGTAAGTAACTTTTCATCTGCTTGAGAAGAACTTTCCATAAATAGAACAAATCAATATGATCAAAATATGCGTAGGCACAGAATATTTCAATTCATATTTTTCATAATACCATCTTCCCTTTTCCAAATATCCATAAAATTCGCATAAAAAATATTAACGGATTTGTGCTTTGAAATATTATTGAGATAAAATATATTTTGTGTTTATATATATATATATATATATATATATATATATATATATATATATATATATATATATATATATAATATACTTTTTTTTACTATAATATTTTTTTTACGTTTCGTATACATAAAATTTCCATAAAAGTATTAATGGCTTTGGCAACGATAGGCTATAAAATAGTTTTGTCTTTTCAATAGGCAATAAATAAGATAGAAAATAAAATAAAAATGACTTTATTGTGAATTATACTGATAAATAATAGAATTAACTAAATAAGCGATTTGCAAAAATATACCAATTAAATTTATTTCTTCATAAACGTATTATATATATATATATATATATATATATATATATATTAAAACTATAATATATATAAAAATATATATATATATATATATATATATATATATATATATATATATATATATATATATATATATATATATATATATGTATATATATATATAAAAATAAAACATTTTTTTATTTTGACATAATTAAATCAGACAATACTACAATAATAGGTCCTTATCTCAAAAACCAGTAATAATTGACGTATAGTGTAAGATACATTTTCGATGTAGAATTGAGAAAGGAGTTAAAACTTAGCAAAATATAGAGGGCGTTTTATTTAAAAAAAAAGAACCTTACAATAAAAACTCTGTTTTTGGGGCACCCTGTATATTTACCAATAGTGTTAATAAAATAAGCGTTACCAAACACACATTTTTTATTTTTGGCTTTTTTTTATCATGTACAGGAGGAGAGATATTTAGTGTATAAATAGAGTTAGGATACTCTGTATAGAACTTAAAAAATACGTGCATTTAAATAATTAAAGTTTTTTAAGCAACTGTACTAACAGCCAAAGTTCGTAACCGCCGGACTTACGTTATAGTTTATAAAAGCCGACACTTTCTCTGCGCAATATCCTCACCAGGGTTAGTAACGATTGGTTATAAGGCACTTCAAATCATGGTTGCTTTGGCAGGAACTAAAACCGGTGTTTTATAAAAAAATTAAATTTTGTATGTGGCGTTGGACATAAATATGCATTTTCTGATACTTCTGCTGTAAAACATTTATTTCTTAAAATTTCAATTCAAGTGCTATTAACATGTTAAAATAATTAAAGAAAATTAAATTAATAATTTTTTTAGGGATTTTTCAGAGTAAATAAAAGTTTACAAATTACTACTGATAGACATAAATTATTTTTTTAAATCGAAACAGGAAATTGTAATAAAAATATCGTATTCTATTGAAATAATAGGAAATATATCGGTGGTGTCATTTAAAATTTAAAACTACCGGTCATTTTCGATCAAAACGAAAGTGATGCAAAACAATTAATTAGATCAAACAATACCAACATACAAAATTTATATTTTTTTGACTTTAACATTATAGTAAATAATTTTTTAAAAATTTATTTTTTATTCATAAATAATTTCTTCACTAGATATGTATATTTTCTGTTATTTCAATAGGATATGACATTTTAAATACAACGACGCCTCTTTTGGGATAAACTAACGGTTCACCCTTGTTTTGTTTAAAAAAATAATTTATGTCCGTAAATAAAATTTTGTAAACTTTTACTTCATCTGGGAAAGCCGTAAAAAATTAAAGATAATCTCATTTATTTTTTCAGGGCTACTTGATTTAAAATTACGCGTTGTAACGCATTTGCGGAACTTAATAAATATTTTTAAAATGTCATATCCAATTGAAATAAAAAAAACTACCGGTGGTGCTTTTTAAAATTTAATAGTACGAAGAAAATGCATACTTATGTCAATCACCGACACACAAAATTTAATTTTTTTAACTAAAAAATAAAAATTTTACTGTGGAACACCGATTTTGGTACCTGCTTCCTGCCAAATCACACACACACTTCACACAATTCGAAGTTCTTCGTAGCCAATTGTTACTACCCCTGTTGGGGACATTGCGCAGAGAAACTTTCACCTTTTTGCTTGAATAATCACCAGTAAATAACCTCTTTAACCTAAAATTAAAAAACATTTATACAAACTCTTAAATACAAACCACAAGCTGATCTAAATTTAAAGTTTACCATTTTTATTTCTTAATATATAATTTAAAGGTATTAATATAAGGTTAAAAATGGATAGTCCTATAGAATGTTTTAATAAATAAGCAAGATATTTTCGAGTTTTAAACTAAAGAACCATCTTTTTTTATTCGATAATATGTATATTATACTAATGTTTTGTTAGATTTTTAGGTTTTTAAATATATAATTTAACTCTAAAATTTAAAACCAATACTTCTAATTGTTTATATTTTTTATTAGTCTTTAAATACTCATAGTTTGCCAATAACTCAATTCGGTTTAGCCTGTAAATAGAAAAAAAAGATCCTGATATAGGGAATTAAAATATAATTTGCTCATAATATGACCTTAAAATAAACTCTAACATCGTATCTATATGTATTTGTAACATATTCCTTAACGCATAAACATAACAATATGTACATTTTATGTAAATTAAATTACTTTAACGGAGTGTATATTTTCTAGTTGACAGAAGAAAATTTGCTTTGATCTTCAGAGTTATTCCCTTTTAGACTCTTGCGTAGGGAAGTAATACAAATTAAATCCCCCTAAGGCTTGGGGCAACCTTAATTATATTAAGTAATACATGTTGTGTTTAAAGAGGGTATACCTGATTAATTTGTAGTTACCCATTAAACGACTTAAAAAAAGTTTATATATACGTATGTATGTAATGGCATTTACATATAATATTCTATTAAGGCTTTTAGGATTTTATAGGTGTATTTATGTTTGTATCTATGTACGTTTATATACACACCTATGTACTCGTAGGTTAGTCCACGCATTTCTTTGAAACTATTAATCGGTTGTGGCCATTTTTTTATTTACCAATATTTACTTTAAGTTTAGGAACAGTTAAGAAATCGGTTAATTACTTTTTATAATATGAACTTATACGTGTAAGTGTAAATTTTTAAATAATTACAACAAAACTATTTCGACTTTAAAAAAAAAGAAATATTTCAGTTTTTTTAATAAAATGTCTTCTAAATCAAAAATTTTTAATAGATATCTCGTTTCTCTTTTAATTGATTAATTTTATATTAGACGGATTTGCTCGCACCAACCTCAAAAAAATTGTTGGCCCCCACCTTTTTTCGTACCTACTTTTGTTTTTGTTCGGTAGTTCTTCTTCTTCTTCTTCTTCTTCTCCTTCTTTCTAGAAGTCGCCTTGATTCACTACCGGAGGCAGCGCAGCCTCTCATTTTCAAATGCCAAATAATAAAACCTTCGCACAGTATATGGTAGGCTGTTTCTTTCCCCTCGTCGCACATTCTGCAACATGGGTCCCCATTGTATGAGCCTATCTTGTGTAGGTGTCCTTTTAGGTTATCGTGCCCTGTTAGCAACCCTATTGTCATGCGAAGTCTTTTCCCACTTTTTCTGAGTAATTCTTCCTTCGTTCTTATGGATGGGACCCTTATGAAGCTTTTTCCATGTCCTAATCTTCTGAGGTTTTCCCAGTATTCCTCGTATTTGTTTCGGCTCCATTCCCTGGTTTGCCCTCGTGCTGCGGTTTTGGTCGTTCCAAGGGCAGGTTCTGGTTTAAAATATGGCGTGGATGATCCATGTCTCGCTAGCTCATTCACTTTTTCGTTGCCTTATATTCCTGAATGTTTTGGTACCCACAGATGAGTTACTCTGTTGCGTTCTCCCCGGACTTCCAGTTCTTTTTGGCATCCCCATGTCAGCCTGGACGTTACTTTAAGAGCCCTAGTGACGCCTGGCTGTCTGTTATTATGCAGATCCGCTTGTTTTTATAAGCCCTCCTGTTATTTTCTTTTGCACTGTGCAGTAAAGCATATATTTCTGTTTGAAATACAGAACTTGTTAGTAGTTTATTATATATTTATATATATATATATATATATATATATATATATATATATATATATATATATATATATATATATATATATATATATATATATATATAATATATATATATATATATATATATATATATATATATATATATATACATATATATATATATATATATATATATATATATATATATATATATATATATATATATATATATATATATATATATATATAGAATTTTACAATTTTAAGTTAATTGTTTTGCAGTCAATTTAATTGTTTATTAAGAAAACAGAAATGTGTTATTACCCAAAAATACTTTAAGAAAATTTAAACTTTGGCGTTATTTTTCCTAACAGAATTAAAAATATCTCATTATTATGTCTTAGTAGCATAACTGACTACTGGGACAAAATAATACGTTTAAGTGAAGAAATAAATTTAATTGGTATATTTTTGCAAATCGCTTATTTAGTTAATTTATTATTTATCAGTATAATTCACAATAAAGTCATTTTTTATTTTATTTTCTATCTTATTTATTGCCTATTGAAAAGACAAAAATATTTTATAGCCTATCGTTGCCAGAAGCCATTAATACTTTTATGGAAATTTTATGTATACCGTAAATATTAGTAAAAAAAAATAAAGGTATTTATTTATACAACGTGTAAAAATTATATTAATCGATTAAAAATATCATCCTAAAATATTTTTTCACGGAAAACCGTAAATATTAAGCTCTTTTAATACTTTGACTGGTGCAGCAGCAGAGTAAAGTGCCAAGCACTTTTTATGGATACAGAAGACTAATTCTTCCTCCCAAATAATTTATTAATGTACTTTTTTCTGAATATTTATATTAATATTTTGTTTTGATGCAGTAAAGGCTTATTATTTCTGTCAATATTCTCATTTGTTTTTTACTTATATACTGATATTATTATAACTAAAGCTATTGTTAAATTCACCCCAATAATTGGAAAATTTAAAAAACGTTGTTCTAATAAGTCATCTTTATCGTCAGAGTTTAAAAGTATTGATATTTAATTTTACAAGTTTATTTCTAGTTTTTTTTTATCTTTATGACAGCTTACGAAGGATTATTATTATACATGTATAATATTATATCCTACACATCATATATATACGTATATAAACCTAAGTACCAAAGTACCGTGAGTGCCGGGTTTTCTGGTGTTTAACCCATTTCCTCCCAGTTGTTCCGTCAACGTTGTCCAAGTACTGAAAAAGCAAATGTTGCATTTCACAGCACCTTTTGGACAACGCGGTAGTCCACGGACGTTGTTTAAAATAACTACTACCTAAAAGTGTCTCTCCGGCTCTGGGAATCGAACCCGGATCGCCGGGGGGGGCGGCCGAAACTCGGGACCACTGCAGGGAAAATTTTATAATATATATATAATATTAATATATAAAAATTAATATTAAAATAATTTATTTAATATAATTTATATTTTTATATATTATAAAAAAATATAATAATTTTAATATAAATTTTTAAAATTTTATTAAAAAATTTTAATTATTTAAATATTTTTTTATCTTTATTTATAATAAAATTAAAATAAAATTATTTTTTAATTATTTTTATATAAAAAATATTTAAAATTTTATTAAATTTTAATATAATTATTATAAAATTTATTTTTATATTAAAATTATAATAAAATAACTTTTAATACCGATGTACTTAGAACATCAACGACAAAATTGTTCTTTTAATTTTATAAAAAGTACAGCCTACACTACAAGGATGAAAATATGCCTAATAATTTTATTAAACATTAACCTAAAAAATTTATAAACATATACCTAAATATGCATTGATACTTTGAAAACATGGTGTAATTATTCTAAAACAAAGGCCAGAGGCAAGAAGAAACAAGTCAAAAAATACCTTTATTTTAAAAAAAGATAAAGGTTAAACATTAAGCAACAAATATTTAATAGATATTGACAAGAATTACAAAAAAAGTTAAAAAAGCAAATGTTCATGACATAATAGCCATTGTAATTGTAATACTCTAAAACTCAATGACATGACCAGAAAATAAAAAGCATTTAGAAACGTGGGTATAATTACAATTTACAAGCTTTTATTTAACTTGCAATGTGTGTATGTTTGTTCGGGTCAAATTTTGCAACTGAATTTTAAAGCAGTTATGATCAACCGATTAAGCTCAAATTTTGCATACTCATTTAGCCTGAATAAAAATTTGTGGTTACCTAAGTAACTTCATACCACATCTAATATGGCGGACCGCCCAAGATGGTGGATTAGTTATTTTTTTATGCACTTCCATGATATGGGTATCAAATAAAAGGGTTTGCTGAGAAAAATACAAAAAACAAATGACGTCACTGTAAGACTAATATGGCGAACTCCTAAAGATAACTAAAAAATTAAAAGTAAAATAATATATAAAAACAGCTTATTTTAAGATTTAAAAAATATATATATATATATATATATATATATATATATATATATATATATATATATATATATATATATATATATATATATATATATATATATATATATATATATATATATATATATATATAATATATATTTTATTCCCCCCCCGCTCCCCCTTTTCCCACGTACGCCTGTTTGACAAAAGGGCCGTTTCAGACCCGCTTTACTGATAACGTTTGATATGTGGTACAGTTTTCTCGTATTGTACCGGCGAGAAAGGTTCTCTTTTCCTGCTCAGGTTTTTTTTTTTGCTAATGGGGGTTCTCCCAAAATTCGTGGATGCTTAAATTTTATATTTTTTTTGGGTTTTATGGCGTCCCTGGTCACTGGTGATGTTTATCAGGACTATTAACGGTTGATTTGCAAAAGGTATGTTAAAATTCTAATAAGTGATAAATCTATTTTCTTTAAATTTTCAAATCTAGTTTTATCCAAGTCATCTTGCTAATTTTGGGTTTTTTTTATAGCAGTGTGCAATTTATTTCCTCTGAAAGGTAGCCACTGACTTCCCCGTTGTTAGCCTGTAACCCCAATGGTGAGTTAACTCATCAAAATCCCATAAATATCTGTATAATACTGAGTTTTTTATCACTATAAATTGTTTGGTCTTTATGAATTTTAAGGGTCCTAATACTGTTTTTCTTCAAACAGGGTTTTAGATTTTTCGTTTGGTAAATTATCCAGTTTCGACAATCGTTCCTGTATGGTTTGCTCTTCACGTGACCACTACAGTGTGGGAGCAGGGCGTCGTCCAGCAGCCATTTTGTCCAAAAACAACGGAAAACAGTTTTACCTTTCCTTTTTTATGGGAATACCAAATCTGCCCCCAAAATTTTTTGTTTATTTTTTTACTTAAAAAATTGAAATTTTATTTTTTTTAAAAAACTAAATAAAAACCCTCATTTGATGACATGTTTTCTTTTTTCTTTAATATCGTTTGTAAATAATGTAAAACAACTATCAAAATTGTAAGAACCGATCGGATAGGGAATTTAAATTTTTTTAGTTGATTTAAAGGGTTAATTGCGCTTATAATTTACGGATGTGATCAAGTACACGGTTTTGATATTACATCAGGAATAAAATTGCTTAAGTTTAATAAAATTGCGTCGGGGAGGTTGTTTCAAATTAATTAAAATTATATTTTTAATAGTTTTCTAAAGCATAGAATAAAAAATTTTTTTTAACTGCCCTTTTATGAATTTAAATTCCTACCTTTGTGAAATTAATAACAACAGCTTAATCTCTAAACTTGGTTAATTTCGGTGTTTCCCACCAAGTTAAATTCTAATTAAGTACCGAATAAAAGAAATACCTGGCGCCCATTTTTTCCCTTAATTAATTATCTTCCTTAATTGGTCTTGTACTCACGACTTTACTGCTTACCAGGCGAAAAGCTAAGCCGAAGCAAATGTAACCTGTTCGTAAGTGTTCAGAATGGTTACGTTTCAAATTACGCTTTGCGGGGGGCTTTAATTTGTTTTGTTAAATTCATAACAGTCAAGTTACTTTAGTCTGGGAAAAAACCGTTAAATTTTATCTTCGTGCAAACCATTATTTTACTTTTTATTTCAGTTTGAATATTTAAAATTTTTCATGTTTTACATAACCGATATTGTCAGAGGAATTACGCATTCAGTAAGTGACGTTAAAAGCTACGTTATTTTTTTACACTATTGTTATGTAATTTTTACCTTACATACATATTTTCTGCTTTGTTTTTTTAAATAAATACTTCTGAAGTTGAGTTTTGTCTTAAATTTGGTTTAATTTGTTTTAGAAATTAATTTTATAAATTTCCCAAATTTTTAAAATTTTTTTAAAGTGTGATTACATAACTATTTTTACAGTTTTTTAGTTTACTATTTTCTTTGAAAATTTTCTTGCATAGTTTCTCTGAAAAGATCAAACCTACCTTACTGTTTTTTAAATTTTTCTTTGCAGCCTGCGCTAATTGCTAACAAACTTTTGAAACTTTCCGAAAGCATGCAGGGTAGCATAAATACTTGCTTACCCTCCGTGTTTATATCTAAAAAATATTTTGAAACTAGAAATAGCCATAAACACTAGCTTATTCTCTAGTTAAATTCGCGAATGATTTTGCTTTTTATTTTATATTGATTTGCGCTGATTATTACCTTTGCATTTTTGTCGTGATATAATAAAATTACGTATCTGCTTCAAATAACCGAAAATTTTTATAAAGTTTTTTTTTTAATAATTAATAGTGACTGGGGGTATAGAAAGTTGCAATTTTTTGCTTCCTCTTATCTTCTAATGAATAACACTGAAGTTTAAGACTTTATGTAATTATACTCTATTGTTTTGGCTTAACTTAATTATTAAGAAATTTTTATTATAATAATTGCTCCTACTCAATTAATAAGTAAATATATCAATTTATAACTTTACAGACAGGATAAAATTAATATATTAAAAATTTTCAATATACATTTCCTTCATATACAGTCTCTAAGATAAAAAAAAAATAAAAAAATATTTTTGCTTAAAAACAAAAAAAGTTGTAACTATTAATTTTAATTGTCTAACAAGATGGAGTTCTTTGTAGTTAACCATTTATTAGAATATGAGCTTGATTATGAGTTAGCCATTAGAAATGTCGTAACGCAACGAAATGTTAGCGATAAGAAAAATATTGTCTAAATTGTTAAGAAAGGAAAGAGATGCAAATAAACCTTTGGGTTTGCAGATTTCTTTAGAAAATTATGATTTTAATTTCGCAGTAGAGGGCTGCTATTAATAAATCTATTACCCCAATCACTGACACTATTATCGATTTCGAAGGCACAATTACAGACTCCACTTACGCTCGGATAAAGTCTAGAATTATTCATTTGACTGGTAGAGATTGGGGCGTATAGTTGTCCCTGATCCGGATCCTAATGATATCCCTCTTATAAGAAAGAGTCCTATGCTACTTGTATTAAACTAGAGTCTGACTTAGATGACAAAGTTGTCGACTTACCTAATGCTCCTGTCGGCAATACTACTCTATTGTCTCAAATGCTCCGCCCGTCGTGAATGTAAATCCGGTGGTTCCCTGTAATGGCAGTAAACAACCAATTTCGGAATGGGGTATCAAATTTACGGGAGATCCAAGGGTTTACTATTTTAGAACGAGTTACTTTTGGCTGAACCCGTAATGTTTCGGAAGCCGAGCTTTTCAATGCCGCGGTTGAATTTTTTGTAGGGGATGCCTTTATATGGTTTCGCAGTGTCAAAAATTCAGTAAATGATTGGACCTCTCTTGTCCAAAGGCTTAAAAGGATTTTCTTTCCCCTTATGCGGATGATGAAATATGGGAAACCATAAGACAGAGAAAACAAAGCGAAACGAATCGGTAACTATTTATATTGCTCATTTAGAGAATCTTTTTAATCGTTTGTCCAACCCTTTAGCGGGAAGTAACCAAAGTCAAATATTTAAAAAGGAATTTATTACCTGAATATATTCAAGCACTTGCGTTACAGACCGTTGATTCCGTGGAAACTTTATCAAATTTGGTTTCCCGAAAGCTGGAAGAAGCTTCTTACCTTACTTCTTCTTCGAGGCGTTCTAACTGTTCAAATGTTTCATGTCTTAATAATTCCGACCCTACTGATTCTCATAGAAATAGATTTTATAATCGGGGTAGCCCCCTAATAATGTTAACTTTCATAAAAAAAATAATTTTCTGGCCACTCGGAGAATAGTTCGAAAGTGGACACAGGCGAATTTTCCGACACTAAACAAACGCCTCAAAATAAGAAAAAACTTACGTGTTTTAATTTGTAAAAATGCGGTCATTCCTATAAGGTTTGTAAGCAAAACGTAAAACTTTTGTTACCGATGGGGGGGAACCTAATGTTAAAAATCTCTACCTGCCCAAAATGTTCAAAAAACTAATTTCAACAGTATCTCGTCGTGGCCAAGATGCTGTTAATTCCAAAAAAGATACCACAATTAATAAAAATAATTATTTTGTCCTGATGATTGGAAAAATGGTTAAATTTCGTTTCTAATTTTTATAAAAATAATAAAGTATCTTCCCAAGTGTCGCCTATGTTTCTTTGTAAAAAAAGTGACAACAGACCTTATATTTCGGTACGCGTTTTGATTATGACATAACTGGTTTACTTGATACGGGTGCAACAAATTCTGTATTGGAAAGTCGGGAAAAAAAATTTTTTTAAAAACAGATCGTCTTAAAACTAATTCTTTGCAAGATAAACTTAACTGCTGATGGTGCAGCAGAAAGTAAGCAGTGTCGCCGACTTACCTATTTTACTTGGAAAAGTCTTTACAGATTATAAAATTTTTAATAGTTCCTTCGGTTACACATTCATTTATCTTTGGCAGTGACTTTGCTAAAAGTTTAATTTATTTAGTGAATTTTAAAAAAATATTTTTTTTTTTAACTTAGGGATATTTGTACAGGTAAAAGTGAGGTTATATCTTTGCCTTCTAATATCAATACTAAACTTTCTTTCTCTAAACTTTCTTCTCTTGATGACCTCTCACCTATGGATAGGGTTAAAGCTAAAAAGGTTATTGAGACCTTTAAGCAGATTGACAGCAAAGACAGGCTGGGCAAGACCAATAAAATTCAGTTAACTATCGATACCGCAATCGAAACCTTTTAAAAAAAACTTTATTTACTTTCACCTTACATGCAAGAAATCTTAAACAAAAATTAGATTCAATGTTAAAAAATCGGTGTTGTTGAGGAATCCCAAAAGTCCTTGGTGTTCTTTCCCATTATTAGTAAAGAAACCCAATGGAGAATATAGATTTTGTTTCGATGGACGTTTTCTTAATGAGTTGACAAAGCATGATTCTTTTTCCCTTGCCTCATATTGATCGCATTTTGAATAATCTTCGTAATGCTAAGTTTTTATCTGCTATTGATTTGAGAAAGAGTTTTTGGGAAATCCCCTTGGATGAAGCGTCGAAAGAAAGACGGCTTTTTTTAATATTGGTAGAGGTCAATTTCAGTTCAAAGTCGTACCTTTTGGTTTGTGTAATAGTGCCAGACGCAACAGAGACTTGGGTTTATTCTATATTTTGGGCCTAAGTTTGAACCCTATATCTTTTCCTATTTGGATGATATTCTCTTGTGCTCACCTACGTTAGAACATCATCTAGAGCTTTTAGAGACTGTAAGAAACTCCTTGAAGAGGCTGGTCTCACTGAATCTTGAGAAGTGTAAGTTCTTTCAAACTACTCTTAAATATCTAGGTTTCATCGTAGGAAATAATTCTTTATCAACTGATCCTGATAAAGTGTCTTCTATGATCAATCCCCGTCCTAGAACTACAACTGAAGTCAAACGTTTTGTTGGCATGTGTTCCTGGTATAGGAGGTTTATTAAGGACTTTTCTTCACTTATTAGTCCCTTGAATGCTTTGCTTAAGGGTAAAAAAAAAGAACATATTTCCTGGACAGATGAGGCTGAAAGTGCCTTTATTGCTATTAAGGAAAAGTTAATTTCTGCTCCTGTTTGTCACAACCTGATTTCTCGAAAGTTCATAGTTCAAGCTGATGCCTCTGATGTTGGACTTGGTGGTGTTCTCCTCAGTTTATTGATGGGGGGAAAAACGTGTAGTGGCCTATGCCAACCGTGCTTTGTCTAGGGCAGAACAAATTATACCGTTACTGAACGAGAGTGTTTGGCAGTTATCTTCTGTGTCGAAAAATTTAGGCCTTGGATTGAGGCGCTCGTTTTACTGTTGTGACGGATCATTATAGTTTGCTCTGGTTAAATAATTTGAAATCCTTCGGGTAGACTTTCTCGTTGGTTAAAAAGTTAAGGCAGCATTCTTTTTGATTTGGAGCACAAAAAAAGGCAAGTTTAATGTGGTACCTGATGCGCTTAGTCGCATACCTTATTCGTTACCTAACTCTGACACTACAGAGGAAGTTATTCCCTCTACTTCTCACACTTTTGGTGAAGTTTAAATTATGATTTTGATGCCGATCAAGTTGACCAATGGTATTCATCCATGCGTGAAAAAGATTCAGAAATGGCCAGAAAAGTATCCCCAGTGGAAGGTTGAGAATCAAATAATTTAAAATTCATTCCGACGAACTCATATTATACTTTCAATCAAAGGGAGTGGAAACTTTTGGTTCCTAAGACCCAAAGGAAAAAAGTTTTGGAAAATTGTCATAATCCACCTACTATGGCTCACTTTGGTTTTAGAAAAACACTTTTTCGAGTGCAAGAATCTTATTATTGGCCTCATATGCGTGACGATGTTTTGAAGTTCGTTAAAGCTTGTTTTTTTGTGGTGCACAAAAACCAACAAACCTTCCTTTTTTTAAAAAAAAATTTTCGTCCTTTTCAGGTTATTGCATTGGATTTGATTGGTCCTCTTCCTCGTACAAGAAGGAAATAAATGGTTTTTGGTAATTGCTGACTGGTTCTCTAAATTTACATTATTCCTTTACGAAATGCGGATCACCGATTATTGTTAAACCCCTTTAAAAAAGAGCATATTTCTTAATTATGGTGTCCCTCAGTATTATTTGTGACAATGGTTCAACTTAGTTGCAAAGTTTCAAAAAACTTTGTAGCGACTTTGACGTTAAAATTAGAAAACTCCATATTATTCCCCACAGTGCAATTTCGTTGAACGTAATAATGGGACAATTGGCACTGCTTTTCCCGTTGTTATATTGATAAACATGATGATTGGGATCTTCACTTACCTGAAATCAGACAGGCCATTAATACTTCCGTTCATGAAGTTACTGGTTTTCCTCCTTCGTATCTTAATTTTGGTAGGCATGTTCCACTTTCCGAAATTTTACTCCCAGGATCCTGTTAACAATAATCTTGATGAAAACAAAAAATTTTACCTGGTGATAGAAACACATATGCAGCGGGTTTGACAGATTTTTCGAAAAATTTTTTCTGAAGTACGTCAAAGGCTTCACCAAGCCTATGAAAGGAATGCAAAGTCCTATAACCTTAGAAAAAGGATTTGAATTTTAAGGTTGGTGAAAAGTGTGGCGTCCCAATAAAGCGCTTTCTAGTGCAGCAAATAAGTTGCAGCAAAGTTAAGTCCCAAACGTATACTTTCCGTGGTTCATAAGAAAATCTCTCCTTTAGTATATGAGTTAAAAAATTTAGATGGTTCCAGGGCAGGTACCTGGCATGCTAAAAATTTGTGCCTTACCGCGGTGATTCCGCTGTAGATTGTTCTGATAATGATGATGATAATTAGTCATTCCTATTTCCTTTTAAATTTAGAATAATTACCTTTATCTTAATGTACATTCTTATAGTTTTGTAAATATATTACCTGTTTGGTTTTACCAAGTTATCTGTTACTTTATCCGTCGGTTTAATATGTCTTACCTTCTTATAGAGATTCTACTTTATCTTGCCTTAAGTAGAGATCTACTTTATCTTACCAAATTTGAGATTCTACTTTATCTTCCTTAAGTAGAAATGCCCACTTTACCTTGAGTAAATACTACTTTATCTTACCTTGGTAAATTCTACTTTATCTTACCCTTTAAATAGAAATCTACTTACCTTGAGTACAAATACTCTTTATCTTGTTAGAAATACTACTTTATTTTACCTTTAAGTAGAAATGCTACTTTATCTTGCCTTGGTGAAAATTCTTTACTTACCTTAAGTAGAAATACCACTTTACCCAAAGTAGAATGCTACTTTACCTTACCTTAGTAAGTTCTACTTTACCTTACATATCTTCTCTGATGGAATTCTCTTTATACTGGCATTTCAGCTGGCACTTTTTCCAGTGACTATCTTTATCTCCTTGTCTAAAACTTGCAATAATTTTTTTGCTTGCTTAATTTACCTTTGCTTTCTTTAAAACTTTACCTTACCTTACAAAATTTTGAATAATGTTCGAATTATCTAATTTGCATATACTTCCATGCCTTTTAGTTTTTATATATACCTATATACAGACTCAGATTCCTTACAGACAACTACTAGTCAGTTACTGCTTGTTCGATTAGTTTGTTTCCTTGGGAAAGGGAACTCTTTTCGCGTTTTTCTGGTTTAGTAAGTTTTTAGCTGTCAAATCGTTTTTTGGATTATAGCTAATTTTGTCTGATTATCTTTACCTTTGTACCTTCACTACCTTGTAGTATAATTTTTATATCATTAAATTTCTTGGAATTCCTTTTTTTTAAAAAATTTTTTAATAAATCAGCAGTCAAAATTGTAATTAAGATTTTTAGGTTTGCTTTTCGTCGTCTTATTTTTAGAGAAACCATTTACCAATTTAGACACCTACCAATTTAGACCTACCTATTGTGACTCCGTAAGGACAGTGTGATACGCGCAGTTATCAAGTTAAATAAGTATTACGAATAGATTTATGTTAGAGCCTCAATTGTATCTTACCTACCTTGTCTTGGGAACGATAAAAAGTCTGTTTGTTTTTTTTTAGTGACAATTGCTGCAAGTTTATAATTTTTCTAAAACGTTTAATGTGATTCTTTAATATTTTTATAGTAGAATATATAATGATAGTAGTATTATGATATTTTTTAGTCTTTTAAAAGGATATATTTTTATGGTTATAATTTCTTTAGATTAAGTTTAACCTATTAGTAGCTTAATCTTTTTTTCTCTACCATTTGAGGATTTTCCATCCCGGTAATGAGAGGGACCTTCAGTAGGTGATGTTGGGTGTCCGGGTGCGGTTTTCTTTAAAAAAAAAAAAAAAAGTTGGATACCAAATTGGGGGAAAAAGGAGCTAAAGGGGCACAGGTTGTTTTAGGTTATTATTATTATATTCTTTGGGGCCCAAGGCATAGGATTTCAAATTGTATTTTGGGGGTTAGTGGTAATTATTTTGGGGCTTGGGGCACCCTACCAATACTACGGAAAACCCTTCCCCCCCTTAGTTTTTTCTTGTTAATTTTTTGTTTTTCATCATCACATGCCCCCATTTGTTTGGACAAATGGAATTTTATAATTTTGGTTAAATTTTTTTAAATTTTTCTTTTGCTTTTAAAATTTATAAAAAAAAGTTATTTTTAAACAATTTTTTTTGGGGGAAATAACTTATTTTAAAAAGTACAATTTTTATTTTTTTCTTTTTTTTAATATTACACAAAAGGGAACCCAACGCCTTTGAAAGGGGGGGAAATATCCCTAATTTATTCATACGCCACAAATTGAAAAATTTTGGAAATTATAAAAGTCATATTAAAAAGTTGAATTTTTAATAACTTGGGTTTTTATGGAAAATTTAAAGAACAATTAAATAGATTATTAAAGTTGAATTTTTAAAATGTTTGAACATTTTTTCATCGACGCTTGGGGGATGTCCCCCTTTGGGGGTAGAGGCTTTATAAATACCAAGTGAACCAAGCAAATGGATTGGGATTTTTAGGTTTTATTTTACGGGCATCATAATTGATATAAAGGGCCGGCAAAATTCAGGAAAATTTCAAAATAATTGTTAAAACAAATTTTAAAATTTAGAAAGGGCAATTAATTATTTTCTTATACAAATAAATTTAAGGGTTTCAACCTTTTTTATTAAAATAATTCCCCCCCCCCCTCCCCTTTTCCACGTACGCCTGTTTACTAAAGCCGTTTCAGATCCTTTACTGATAACGTTTGATATGTGGGTACGTTTTTCCTTTTGAAGGGCAGCAAGTTTGTACCGGCGAGACAGGAGGTTCTCTTTTCCTGCTCAGGCGTTTTTGCTAATGGCTTCTCCCAAATTCACGTGTGATGCAAAAAAATTTATTTTCTTGTGGTATGGCGTGCTATGGTCAACTGGTGATGTTTTATCCAGGACTATTAACGGTTGATTTGCAAAAGAATGTTAAAATTCTAATAAGTGATAAATGCTATTTTCTTTCAATTTTTTAAATCTAGTTTTATCCAAGTCATTTGCTAATTTAGGTGTTTTTATAGCAGTGTGCAATGTTCATTTTCCCCTGAAGATGCCACTGACTTCCTCCGTTGGTAGCCTGAACCCCATTTATGGTGAGTTAACTCATACTTAAAAAAAACCCATAAATATCTGGTAAAACTGATTTATTATCACTATAAATTGTTTGGTCTTTAGTACGAATTTTAAGGGTCCCAATACTGTTTTTTTTTCAAACAGGATTTTTCGTTTGGGAAATTCATCCAGTTTCGACAATCGTTCCTGTATGGTTTGCTCTTCACGTGACCACTACTAGTGTAAACGGGGGGTCGTCCAGCAACCCTTTTTTCCGAAAACAACGGAAAACAGGTTTTACCTTTCCCTTTTTTTTGGGGGAAAACCAAATCTGCGCGCCCTAATTTTTGTTTACTTTTTATTTAAAAATTGAAATTTTATTATTTTTAAACTAAATAATTAACCTACATTTGATGACATGTTTCTCTTTTTTTATAATATGTTTTGTAAATAATGTAAAACAACTATCAAAATTGAAGAAACCATCTGATAGGAAGTTAATTTTTAGTTATTTAAAGGGTTAATTGCGCTTATAATATTCGGATGCTTGATCAAGTACAATATGGTATTACATCAGGAATAAAAAAAAAAAATTGCGTTAAGTTTAATGAAATAATGCGTCAGGAGGTTCGTTTCAAATTAATTAAAAATTTTATTTTTTAGTTTATTCCAAAGCATAGAAAAAAAACCCTTTATTTAACTGACTGTTTATGAATTTAAATTTCCCACCTTTGTGAAATTAATAACAACCCAAACTCTAAACTTGGTTAATTTCGTGTTTCCCACCAAGTTAAATTCTAATTAAAAGTAACCGAATAAAGGGAAACCGTGGCGCCCATCTTTTTTTTTAATTAATTATCTTACCTTAATTAGGTACATTGTCTCACGACATTACTGCTTTACCAGGCGAAAAGCTAAGCCGAAGCAAATGTAACCTGTTCTGTAAGTGTTACAGAATAGATTACGTTTCAATATATATATATATATATATATATATATATATATATATATATATATATATATATATATATATATATATATATATATATATATATATATATATATATATATATATATATATTTTATATATATATATATATATATATATATATATATATATATATATATATATATATATATATATATATATATATATATATATATATATATATCCAAAACCCATTTTCTTACATGAAACTTAGAAGTGTATACCATTAAAAATAAAAACAGATCAGATATTATTACGTGTTAAAATAAAAGCTAACCACTCTATTGGTGATTCTCTTTATATGATATTTATCTTTACTATTTGTGTTATTTAAAAGGTCTGCTTATCAAATATACTTATTTATCTTTTATTTCTATTTAATTGATAAAAATTGGTTTTGTTTAGCCCAGCATGTTATTTAAACCACTTATTACACTTCCTTTGCGGTCGTTGCCAAAGTCTGTTAAAATTTACACAAGACTCTAACGGAAACTACGTGGTAGGTGTTCAACCAATCGGATTCGATCGTTATGCCCACTACAGCTGTAAGGAAGTGTTACGGCCTTACGTAAATTTAAAATATCTCCCTATTAAGGCTTTTATAAATGTTTCGTCGATTTAGTCGACTACCATTACCGATAATGCGGGTGGACATATTGTAAACTATAGGGAATAACACCTAGTATAAAAAATAAAATGGAGAATATTATATATTTAATTCTATTTGGTTAAGAAAAAATAAGAACATACCCTAGATTATATTATCGCTAAATAAAAAAAAACAAATTCAAATTATAACAGGGTCAAGAATGTTTTAAAAAACAGTTAAACCATATTTAGGTAAAGATAAAAATAGGACGTGATGCTAACAAAACAAGGTTTTAAATATCAACATAAGTTTTATAGAAATACATAACTAAAACAGGAAGAGGGTATTCATTATTCTGAGAGTTCGAGTTAGAATACGGGTTTGAAGGCCGGCCTGTTGGGGTACTTCCGTGCCAAATTAAGAACATAATGAACTGCAAGTATTAAAACCAGTCCTATAGTTCACCGGCTCGGTTCCCACTAAGTGTTCCATAGTATAGTGACCGGCAGTATAATGTACCACAAGTGGGGTTGAAAAGCCCTGTATACTTTGTCACAATATTAAAACTTTTAAAGGCATAAAGGGTAAAAGTTTATAGCTGCATTAAGAATCTATATACTGTATGTTTGGGGATAGGTAACACAAGAGGACACACAAACCAAAAAAAAAAAACAAAAAATATTAGTTTTAATACAAATTTTTGCTGGTTAAAAAAACATTTCGATATGAGAAAATCTAATTATGTTGTGTGAGGTGATAAAAAATACAAAACTGCTATTTTGCTTAAGAGTAAAAAAACGTTATCTCAAAGGACAAGAAAAAAAGTAACTGGTAGTAAATATTGTTTGAAAAATAAATAAAATTTGATTACTTTTTAAGGCACTTACCTAGCTCTTTTAAAAAGTGCTTTAAAAACAACAGTTGTCATTATTAAAAAAAGTGACTGATGTTATAATGGCTGTATAGGGATGTTGTTTCTAATGTGTATTTAACAACCAAGATTTGCCACTAGGTATACATTTTAAGATATGAAATGTACCAGTTTTTAGTAATAATAATTAAATATTTACGTTACTTTAAGCCCTAGGAAGTTAAGACGTTTGGTTTTTTTCCTAGGCTCCCTTACGCAGTATTGCCAGATTATGCATAATTACCCTAACTTAGGGGAAGAAATTGGCAAAATCAAAAATATTACATGCTAGAAAGTTTTTATCACCATTTTTGCATTTAAAGACTAAAACTAACAAAAGGCTGTCTTTTGCATTACAGTTTCGAACTGGCTTCAAACTATTGTAGTATTAGAGTATAAGTCTTTCTTATTTACTGATTTGTAACCTAGTTACGAAAATACCAAACTGTATTTTGTTATTAATTTAAGGATACTTAAATATTAGTAAGAATACTTTCTATAAAATATATACTTGCAAAAAGATTTTTTACCGGTGTTTTAAATGACATTCAAACTGTCTTAAATATATTTGCAGTACAATTTGCAAATACCAGAAAAAGCAGATGATGTAATTGCCCAATCGTCCCAGAAATGCGCATATTATTTCTAATTAGACTATTCTTTGTCTAAACATCCGTTCGAAATTTGATTAGGGAACTCCCAGGAAACTTTTCTTGCCACACTTAATAGCTCAGAATGACAAAATTAGGCCTATTGTTCAAAGAGGGTTTGCAAATCAAATTTATTATTCGCGTTGGAAATAATAGCCTTAAGGAAGTGTCTTTTGTGTTCGATTGTGCGACGTTATCTTTTTAGGAAAATCTGTTATACATAACCATCTCTAATTGACTTATTTTATTACCAAAAAGTTTGTGCGGTCCTACCGTTAATTTTATTATTGGGTTATTGGGTTTAAATTAAAAAGAATAATTAGACAGGCCAACAAAAAGAAACAAGTGGTGTGTGCTGGGTGTCGGACTAAGATTTTCTGGCGTATTTTTTTCCTCTGAAAACGAATCTGAAGTCAAAATTGGGATCAAACAGCGAAAAATTGAGAAAGAGCCTTATTTCTGATATTAAAGTTTTTTTTAAATTAAAACGTCAATATATCAAAAACTATCAAAATACACGAAACTTTATATGGCATAAACTGTGTATTTTTGTAAGACCTTTAATTTAAAGTAATTTCACCTTTTTGTCTAAATGTAATATTTTTTATGTGATAATTAAAAAACCGAATTTTTAGGATTTTTTTAAGGTACACACCTGGAATAAAATTGAAAATTATTTTTTAAATTTTTTAATTTTTTGCAAACTTTAAGTGATTTAGGATTCAAATAAATAAAATAACTCTTTTATTAGAAAAAAAAAACAAAAGTCACAATAATAAAAAAAATACCCCATTTTGGACTGAAATTTTTTGTGAAAATTACATTTTCGTTTATATCTCCTTTAACATTTATCTTATCAAAAATGTTTATATAACGTCTTATATAGACAATTTAGAAAACTTAATTTTTGGTTTTATGAAATTGTTTGTACCTTATATAGTTTATATAGTCGTAGTCCAAACATTCCGTGGTAGCAGGTTTCTGCCGGTAACTGTACCGTATTGGTTTTTTGTTTATTTTTTCGATTTTTTGCTGTTTGATTTTTAATTTTGACTTTAGATACGTATTTAGCTGAACAAAATACTCCATAAAATCCTAGTCCGACCCCTAGCACACACCACTTTTTTTGTGGGCGTGTGTTATTATAGGTTGTTTAGATTTTTTTAAATAAAAAAAAATGACTAATAATTATAAATTTAATTTAAAAAATATACATTTTTTTAAATATATTTTCAATAAACAGTCCTGATACTATATAGAGTGTCCGGAAACAAAATCAGGAAACTTAAGGTGGTGATTCTACATTGGAAAAAAATGCTAGTAAGTTATGTGAGAAGATGTCGAAATCTCAACCATTACAAAGATACAGGATGTAAAACATCATTTTTTGTTAAATTTTTTTGGCATATTTATTAGGTTAATATTTGGTATAACAACAAATCCTTGATAATGTTAATTTCAAGCAAGGACTTGATTGCGGGTAAAATTAAATTACTTATGTAACTGATTTAAAATGCATAAAAACTTTAAAGTCGATTTTCTGGCTAAACGGTAAGGATTTTCGACCTTAATTAGGAGAACATAATAATTACCTCTACCATGTTATACTATGTTTAAAGATATCTGTTAAAATAACAAAGTTATAAAGAAAATTAATGTAATGTTTAGGTAAAGTGCCCTCTAGCGAAATAAAAAATAACCAATTTGTTCTAAGAATTGTAAAGTCAACCAAACTTGGTTCCTATACCAAATATTAACTTAATTGGTTAAAGAATAAAATAAATATGCATAACAAAAAATTATATTTTACATCCCTGTATCTTGAAAATGGTGGAGATTTTCTCACATAACTTACTAGCATTTTTTTTCAATGTAGAATCACTACCTTAAGTTTCCCAATGTTCTTTCCGGACATCCTGTATACAATTATACAATAGGTTATTATTTTTTATGCTGTTTTATGAATATTCAAACATTTTTCAAAAATGAATAATTTGCTGCTAAGAATAATTATGTGGCAATTCCTAAATAGCACTTATATATGAAAATACGTCAGTTGCTTTACTGATTACTTTTTAAATAAGGGCAAGAGGTGTCGCTTATATTATATTTATATGTATTGTATATTAACTCAGCACCAAAATATTCTAATATGGAATTTTTTGTAGGTTTTTTCCAATACAAAGATGCTCTAATTATTACTAAAAACAATTCTTTATAAATACTTAAAATACATAAAACACTACTTAAATACTATTTAATTTGTTAATAAATTACAAAAATATAGCACAAAATTAAATTAAGAATTTGGAAAAAATATTAGTTAAACGATTCTTCTTTAAACTATTTTAACACCAGATATCTAAATACTTTTAAAGAAAGGCAAAAATCATTGTTGGTTTTATCAAACAATAAAATAGGTAAAAAAAATGTTTTGTATATAAAAAATTTAATAATAAAAATCATTTTCCAAGCAAGATATTTTATTACAGTTAATACAATTTTGGGTTAATTATCCTTTTCATATGCACATTTTGTTATAACCGTATTATTTTTCTTTTAATTTCGATAGTGTATATACAGAATGAGCAAATATTCGAAACAAATGAGTTTATTTTGTTATAATATATATATATATATATATATATATATATATATATATATATATATATATATATAAATATATATATATATATATATATATATATATATATATATATATATATATATAAATTTTATATTAAGTGCTAATATAATAATTCCTAACAACAAAAACTGTGTGTATAAATGACATACGTATGTCGCAAGAATTGAAATTTTTAAAATGTTTCTTTTAGTTTATGTAATATTTTTTTTCTAAAACTTATCTTCTAACCTCACATGACAAGTACTATATAAGATAAATACGTTTAAACCTAATTTAATTAAACCTTTATGAAATTTTAGAATAAATATAAAATATTTTAAATATTTTTACTACCAATAATAAAAGGTTATTAATAATAAAATTTTTAAAACAGAACTTTTAAGAATTAGCAGTTATAAAAAAGAATAATAATTTTGTTGTTTAAATTTTTACAAAAGCACATAATTTCTTTAGATTAAAAAAAATGCTATAAAACTAAATAAACTATCATACGGTAAAAGACACAAAAAGGTTTTCGCAATCTGTGCCAGCAGTTGAGTAAACACATCCCTTAAGATAATCCCTAACTGGGTCGAACGTATTTTGCAGTTTTGGTTTGCAGGTGATAAGGGACGTTTTTTGTTGATGCATCCCCAAAGCCATTGTTTTCAGCGTAAATTGGGTTTTCGGGTTATTAAAGCTATATAAACAGTTAATTAATCTTCAACCGCCAGCACTAACAATATACTTAGTAGGCTTAAATCGTTAAAGTAATCTGATACAGGGTTGTTTATTTGGACAAATTATACAGGGTAGTGGTTGTTAAATAAAAATTCTGCTTAGTATAATACTTTATTCTCACATATTCTAAGAGTTTATATGCTATTGGCTACTCTTCTGAATAAAAACCAAATTTAATTAGATCATAATTATTTTAATTGTTATAAATAAATAAACATAAAACCTTACAAAGTGCTATTAAATACAGGCTTGCTTTAAAACGGAGTTTCATCATTTAAAAAATTCCAAATTCTCTCGAAATCTACGCATTTTAAGTAAACATGCGTTAGGTGCTTTTTATAGAGAATAAAATATTATATCGAAGTAACATCATCTTAAGGTAAAAAAAGCCATTTGATTGCAAAATAAATAAAAAAACAGTTAACAAAATCAAGAAGTTGCAATTTTTTTTGTTAGATTTTTGTCCACAACTTTTTCCTGGGGCAAGATACACATAGGCATTACTTAAGAGAAAAGAAAGCTGATATAAAAACCTTTAAAATGAGACTGGAAGTATTTTTATTAAAAATTGACAGATATGTGATATATTTTTTTAAATTTTACGACCTTAACAGTTTTTCCGATTTTTTGTTTTTATCAGCATACTTTTATTTTTTATAAACAACAAAGATTTTTATCGAAAAAAAAATCTAATAACGTTATTTTATTATTAAAGAAGCAGTTCGATTTTAAAGGAAGTGAGTTTTCCTTTCTTGTGACTTTTTTTTACGTGCTTTATGATGGTTGTCAGCTTTGCTGCTTTTAACAGTTTTTAACATTTATTGCATTTGTCGCTTATATTTTTAAAGCGAGAATATCTTTCATCTGTTGAATTTCAGACATTCTTTTTTCCTTAGTGTCCTCGATTTATGCCCCAAAATTTTTTAAGAGGGTACTTTTTTGGAGGGTGGTTTTTTTCCACCCCCTAAATTTTTATGTGGAGTATTAACTAGCACCCCTGTAATTGGTTTATACTAGATTTTCCAAAATAAGAGTTCTAGTAACTAGGATTTACGACCGTTAATCGTAGGTATGATCGTTGTGGTATGTAAAAAGTTTTTTGTAAAATTCACATAAAACATTGTTTACTTATTTGCACGGAGCAATTTACACAAGCTGTTGTTTGATCGGATGTTAAAACTTTACTTATTTTATCCCCCCGTTTCATCACGCAAATGCAGATAATGCATTTTACGACACCTTTTAAACAATGCGGTAGTGCTATCACGAACGATATATAAATAAGTACGACCTCTGAACTTCCCCCATTAATATCTGGGTAATGTTGGCCAGACGTGACATACGTTTTCGAACCACAATCAGGGGTACCCGGTGTTTACTGGCGGTCACCCGTCCAATTACTTACCGTGCCCGGCGTCGCCTAACACTGCTGATCTCACGAAAAGCGATAGTTTGACGCATTGGCAGATATCTCACCAGGAACTCAACCGGGTGGCCCGCTCGTTCGTCAAAGTTACTAATTACTTTACTACTACATGTGCTTTATTTTAGCCTTAAGTGTCGGTAATTTGTTTTATTTTTCATAATTTGCAAAGGCACGATGCTCATGTTAGTATATTTACTTTATAACATTTTACAAAGAACATAAATCTATTTTGTTTTAAAGCTAAAGAGCAAATTAAAATAATAATCATAAACTATATTATGCAATGCGATTATTACACGTAATGTGATTAAGTAGGCCTAATAAATCGAGTTAACCCACGTAAGGCACTAACATAAATCCATTATCAGGTTTAAGGGCTATAACCTTATATGATTAAAGCTTAAGCCTAAAGGTTACATTACCATAAAAGCACTTACTTTTTTACCGCGTATATTCCTAGGGCCTACTAAAACATTGATTTGGAAACGTTTAACAATAATTTAGGTTTATTTCAAAATGAAAAAAATTATCTTAATTAGTAACTTTTTAAAAGTACATGAACTAAAAAGTTTATCTACGGGGTCAAGAAGACACTTTACCGGTGTTTTATCTTCTCTTGCCTTACTGATTAAAACATTGTTATAACCATTAGATCTCAGGGCCCCCCCTAATGTTTCTAGTTCTATTTGTAGGTGTTTCTCGTTAAATAATCGTTTTGAGCGTGATGTTAGTGTTTTAACTACCGCATAAAGTTGAGCTGGGTGTTGGTGGAATTCAGCATTTCGGTAGGGATTGGATCAAAATTTAAATTTGACGAAAAGATTGCTTTTATATATCCAGGAAACGCAACTGTCCTGTTTTTATTTATTTCAAGGTGAAAAGTAAATTCAATTGAAAATTAGTGTTATTTTATAATTATTTTTAGTAAAATTAACGATATAGAAGAAGATGCTGGAAATCTTATTCCTAATGAAATTTGCAAAAATATAATGAGGCTACAGGGCAGCTAGTACCAACACAATCAGCAGAACGGTAGAGCATTTTTTTTTTGTTATTTTCTTAATTAAAATGTAAGAATAAAGTAGATTTTGTTAACGAGGACGTAATTATGACTTATTTTTATGACTAATAAAAAAGGTTTTACTGGACTAGTCCGGAAACTTTTTTTTACCGGACCGAATACGGTCAAAGTTTATTTTCTGGACTCAACCCAAGTATCTAAAGGTGCGTTTTACAATACAGTCTAAAATAAAATTATTTTTTTAAATAAATTCTCTGTGTCAATATTTGACACTAAATTTTATTGGCCGGTGCTGGTATTTACTTACAATTATATATTATCAGCGGCAAAAGAAGATACGTGCATAATTTAAAGAAAATGTTGAATATATCATGTTGAAACATTTGAACAAAGTTTCCTTCTTTGATATAAAATAATGATTTTAGAGAAGGGTAAGCATTAAACTAAAAATATTATAATTTCTTTCACCTTCAAAAAGAAAACAACAAGGATCTCGGTTTCATGAAAGTTTTGTACTCGTATAATAATAATGCCTTGGCACAGCATGTGTTGATTGTCTGGCATTCTCTCGTGTTACTTTTATGCGCTTTGCGCTTTTCTTAATTCTATCGTTTCCCGGAAGGAAATGTGCTTGTGGACGTGCTTGTAATATAAATATCTTGATATCATATTTATTAAGATGGGGCAAAATGTGGTTAAGAAAATAAAATCGGGTGTGCTAAAAAACCATTTTAGTTTTTTTGGGTTTTAAAAAAAATAATTTTTTTAGTTCCAATTTTTAAAATTTGTCAGAAATTTTAAAACCTTCGGTAACTTATTAAAGATGAATCAAAAAAATTGGTTAATATTGCTAAATTTCTAATTTTTTTAATTAATATATTAAATAAAAAAGTAAATAAAATGAATATGAAATATATATACTGAATTATTAAAACTCATGAAACCCGCACAAATTGAGTACATTTGTACCTTTGGCACACTTTTGCCAATATATTAACTTTTGTTGTGGCTAATTTATTTTTTCCAATTGGAATTTGTTAATGCATTTTAGCAACCCTTATTTTTAATTGCAAAAAACGTTGTATTTATTTAAAACCTAAAAAATTTAAACATAACTGCATCAAGGCTTTTGACCATTTTTGAAGTAACACGCTACTTAGTAAACTAGTTTTCTATGGTATTTCACCTAAACTTCCTTCCTGGATCTCCAGTTTTCTTTTTAATCAGTTACTGTAGATGGTCACTTTTTTAGATTTTGTACGGTATCGTTCAATACTGGCACAATTTTTTTAAATTTATATCAACAACATTTTCTCTTCCTCGATTAATCCCATCTATAGTTTTACCAATTTCTATGTCTGATTTGGAAACTGGATTGGGGCACCAAAAGTCTTGCTAGTTGCTGTTCCGAAAACAGTCTTTCATTATTCAACCTTTACTTATAGCGACCAAGTTCTGTAGAACAAAGAGTCATTTAACCTTCTTGATATTAATTGAGAATATTCTTAACTGGAATTCACACATTATTTTCATAGCAAAGTCATCTTTAAAAAGCTTGGATTTCCCTTTTGAGCCCAAAAGCATTTCTCTTTTTCTAAACTTTATACTCTATATGTATCCCAAATTTTACTTTTTTGGGCATATTGTTTTCATGTCTAAAGAATGGCGTCTCTCACAACTTTTAACATTTCTGATTTCATTAAAAAAAACTGTTTGCTTTAATTATGGCCTCACACCTTCATAAAAGCTTCCTCTCCTTGTTCACTGACGACGACAATGTGACAAAAACCTGTCGCTCTTTGACAGGCATTTCCACCGCTTCCACTATAAGAAATTACCCAATTCTTCTTTATTGTATCCCAAATAGAGCGCGACGTAATGTCGCTCTAATGTTTCTCTTTATAGTTTAAATTTAGAATTCCCAAACTTTCCACTTTGTTGGTAACTTCATTCCTGGAGTGTCTAGACCTACTGCCTGCCGAGATTTCCCATTTCCAAGTACCTATTAACAAACCCACTCTTATCTTACCTAAGTCACACCCGGTATTTTAGTACTTAAACTTAAAACTTTAAGGATGAGGAGATAAGAAAATAAACAAAAAGATAATGCAATGCTTTGTTCTAAATTGTATAAAAAATTACATTTATTAATATCGCAAAAACTTATTATAAGTGGTTATTAAATATTTTTATTAAAACATTTTAGTAATGGACATTAACAAAATCAGAATAAGTTTAAAGCATCTTACGTTACCCGTCGATTTTGGACATATCTACTTTCAACTATTACTACTAACTATTTTTTGTACTTGAAATGTGGTTATTTTGTTTTTCGTCTACATTAAGGTTTTAGTACCAGCAACCAGCAACCAGCTAAGGACAATAGTTTAGTTTTAAATTTGTCAATTATTATCTTAATGTTAAAAAATACTTTTTTCTAATTTTAACATTTAAAGGGACATATTTTAAAACTCATTAACATTGTCAAGTATCTTAGTTTTTATAACTAAGTTACAAAAAGTAAAATTTTTTGCAACTGGTGATGAAAAGTAAGATGTTTAACAACGCCAATGAGTTTTGAAAAATGTCAAAATTATAAAAAATGAAAAAAAAATCAAATCATATTCAAAATTAGAAAAATGTTGTGTGAAAGGCGTTAGGAAACACTATTTTTTATAACTCACATTCATTTGCGGAACGAGCGAAGCGAAAGAAATTTAATCGTTACGAAAAATAGTGCTTTTTCCAGCTGGTTACATAAATATCCATTATAGTAAAATAGTCTTTTATTAAGGTAATACACATTAGAGCACTAATTTTATTATTTCTTATTAAAAATTGGAAACGTCAATATTTATTTACTCTATAATTGTATTCACTTTCGTGTGTTAAACTTGATTTACCCAAAATCACCTTCAATAAAAGTCACAGGGGCAAATTACATATTACCTGGTTAGTTTAAATTGTCATTTTAATAAATTTTAATACAAACACACCTGAATATAAAAAAAACTTTGCAGCAGTAGCGGCTGTAGGATTTTAAAATGTTGTGTCTAAAAATTGAGACAGGATCCACACCAAATATCAGGTGCTATTGGCCTGAAACAGAACACTTTGGTAAAAAAAAATATAATAAAATTTGCAAAAATAGGTTAATTTGTTTGGGTGCCTTCAAGAAAAAAATCGAACTTAAAGCAAATTTTTATTTTTATTTATTTGAGCATTTCATTAAATTTTATATACAATATAACTGCTTAAAAATTATCGTTGTTTTTCTAAAAACCATAGCCACTTGAAATTTTTTACCTAACAATTTCATATGCAAATTTTTAAATATCTCTAACTTTAACAAAAAGGCAGATATTTTGCGAGGTTCCGGTACTGATAACAAAATTTGATCAGATTTACGAGAAAAATACAAATAGAGGATTTGCTTTTAAAAATCCAATTTTTGCCCTGGGGGCATCCAAAAAAAAACTTTTTTCGCAAATTTCAAAATGATTTTGTTTCACTACCTCCTTAGAACCTTTAGCATCTGGTATAAATTTGGTGTGAAACACATGTCCCACTTTTTAGATTAAACATTTTTAAAATCCTAGGGCCGCTACTGCTTTGAAGATAAATTAAACGAGATAACAGAAATAAAAAGCTTTAAAACTAGAAATGCTGTAAAAATTAATACTCGAATTTTGGGCTCTCTTTAGAAGTTTCTACGTCTAGAATTCAGTTGGTTTTATTTAATGCCAAACAATTGCTACAGATAGCTTAATATGACCCCACTTTTAATTAGATTAAAAAATAAAATTTATGTTCTACGTAAGTATCAACGTTAAACTCTATGCTATGTTCTCATGCATGGGAAATGGCGTTTCATACAACTCTTAGCATTCCCGGTTCAATTTAAAAAAGAGCTGTTCGACTTATAAATGACCCCACGCATTACAAAAAAGCTTCCTTCTCCTGCCCACCGACGAGCTATTAAGGATCTGTCGCTCTTCTATAGGTACTTTCACGGCTTCTGCTCAGACGAGTTGGCCACTATAATTTCTTTTCTGGCAGCTCCCAAGAGAGCAACACGTAGTACAACTATGGAACCTGCTACCTGCAGAAGTCTTTCCTTCTCCCCCAGGCTCCAAATATTTATGTCTCGTCTGAAAAAACTCCCTCTCGCCACTCTTAAGACACCCACAGTACATTAGTACTTGAGCCCTAGCCAAAAGATAAAAGATAAAAAAAGCTGGCGAGTAAGCCACAAAGAGTTCCTGGAAATTAACATTTTTTTAACTGACCTCTGTTCTACCACTAATGGTTTTCAACATATTATCTCTTGTAAAATTTTAAATCGATAAAGTATGTTAAAAAAACAATTTCCATTATTATCCAGTATATTGAATGTATTTTTTATTTTAAACCTTAATTCCTTAAGTAAGACAACTTATCTATTGTAGATTGACATGCACTTTAAATTAATGCATCCTTAACTGAATTGATTGTTTTTGGATAAATTTACTATAGAGTTAACTGACGCTGCACCTGGATCTAGCAGTTTATTTTCCGACTTTTTATATAAATCAGCCGCTCCAACTAACATATTTTACGTTGAAAAGCCAATACAAAAGCAAATATTGGAAGTATGCTCGGGTAGCAGATGCACTCAGAATTATTTGCTTTTACGAGCGGGTATAAAATATATTTTATTAACTATATGTATCTGGCGATAAGGTTGTATATGGATCGTTTATATTTTGTGGAAAAATGTGTTAATGGTGTTTTGAATAAATGTTTACCAAACATTAAAATATGCTAATTTTTAGTTTTAAAAGATTATAACTAATAACACTAATGTATGTTTAAATTTTCACTCAATTTATTTAAACTGTGTTTCGGTACATAGCAAGTCTAAAGACAGTGCTGCGTACTTAAAACAATTTTACTAAATTAAATAGGTTTAGTGAAAATTAAAACATATAAGTTTTTTTTTATTACCCTTAACATGGATTTTTATTTAGTATCAGCCGACTCCATCGAAAATTTAAAAAAATATTTTTTTGCGTAACGAAAGACATTGATAACTGGATTGCTTAAATATTTTTAATTGCAAAAACATTTTTTTACAATAAGAATCTATACGAAGTAAATTTAAATATTATTGTAACATAAAGATAACACATTACCTTGTTAAAAATTGTCAAAAAAAATTTTAAACTAGATAAGGAGACTAATAATTTGGCAAAGCGTTACCTCTTATTAAAAGTGGCAATTATAAATAATGTAAACAATTTATATAAAATAATGTTAACAAATCTAAATAATAATAATTTATAACCTTCAATTTTGATATAAGATGCTTAATAAATTTAAGTTTTGAAATACCCTACATAATAAAATGTGTTTAAACAACATTTAATTAACTAAATTACTACTAAGAGAGTTATTGGTAATATTTAGCACATATACATATATATATATATATATATATATATATATATATATATATATATATATATATATATATATATATATATATATATATATATATATATATATATATATATATATATATATATAATATATAAAATTTACTAAGTAAACTAAAAGATAATGATCATATATGATTTGTGTAGTTAAAATCCGTATCACTTTAATTCTACAAAAAATGCAAATAAAAAATCAAATTAAAAAATGACATAACAAACATAAAAAATAAAAATATTGTTTTGCTCGAAACATCCCTTGCTAACATTAAATACACCTTTAGGCAAAATTATGAAGGTAAAATCTGACCAAAAACAAAAATATGCAAAAAGGGACAATTTTAATGGAGACGTAAACAAGGGTCAACTAAATAAATGTTTGAGTCAAAAGAAAAGGTTTTTAAAAATTCTGTAAAATTTAATGATCATTGTTTTAAATAAGAAAGCTAAATATATCGAAAATGTATGATTTTTTAATTTATTATTACTAAAAATGTTTAAATGATATACAGATACATGTATTTTTTAATACCAATTTTAGACCCCTTTTTACAAGTTCTTTGGTCCCGGACAACTAATTATACTGGTTAACAAAATTTTAACTTTTTTCGTCACATGAAAACATATATTAATGTTGGATGTACTAGGGCTACCAATCAATTAATTATCAATTAAAAAAAAATTGACACATTAGGTTTTCTTGTGACATAAAAACATATATTTTCTTAAAAAGTACAAACATCAGCTACACTTAGACTACTTAGCATTCCTAGATTCCATTTCCTTGATAGCGCTTTTCCATTAAGGAAATGCCCTGATGGAACCTCTCGCCTTGTATGTCACTTACAGCACCCAAATTTGCCGGAAAAAAATCCAGATGAGATTCCAGCATGCGTATATTTAAGGACATATTACACTTCCAAGCTTTATATGACAATATAAGTTTATTTATTAAGTCTTTGTAATTTTTTGCTTTACGGTTTTCTAAAAAATTTTGGACAACATTCACACAACATTTTCAGACGATGTTGTTGTCTGTTGGTCGAGGACAAGTATACTAAATAGTGTGTTTGGACTTGGTTGTAATACCTTTATTTAAGTCAAACAAAAATAACATCAACAACATGTTCCTTGATTTGTCCAAATCACTGGTATAGCAAATGTTAAATGTCTGGGTTCTTATTTAGCCCAACTCATAGCAGTCTCACACACGTTACACAATATTTATGTAGAACCCAGGATTTATCTTCATGCCTCACAGGAAATCCAAACTAGTCTAAATAGCACTGTTCAATAATAATGAGTAAGATTTCAACGCTGAGATGAAAAAGTCAATGCTCCACACACATAACGAAAACTGTCGGGGTTATTAGAACATTTTCGTGGCATACTTACGATGTTACTAACGTAAGTAAAATGTAAGTTAGTTAAATGCAAGATTTATGAGGTCAGAAATAAATATGTAGCTATCACAAGAAAACTAGATGTGATTGAAACAAAATTATTATATATTTTTAATAAGGGTACACTAACATAAACAAAAATCATCACAAACTAAGTGTGACAAAAACAGTGTTTACCAGTGTTATTTAAAAGTTTACCCATTTTGTTTTCTTACCTTTCATCTCTATCTCTTTTCATCAATTTGTTTAAAAGCGATATCTCTTAAAAAAAATGCCCTCACCACCCTTAAGTATTACACATCAGATAAACATACCATCAGATACACTGACAACAGAGCGACTAACAGACGAAAATTGGAAACCACGTATTTTGTTATCTAAAAAAGTTACCAGATTAACCAGAATTTTTACGAACTGTACAGATAGGTTAATATATGACATTTGGATACCTTGGCTGGGTTAAATAATGAAAATTTTATACCAGTCATTTTCAACCAATCAGATGCTTTATTTCGACATTGTTACTATAGTAACCAGCAAATATTCTGAAAATTTTTCATCCACATAAGCATGTAGACGTAAAATTAATAAGTGAAAAATTCCCGGCATATGACAGCTTTCGTATAATTAGACAATATTAATATTGAAATAATATTAACAATAATTTTTATTTACTTACTCTATAAGCTGGAAATATCACAACAGTTTATTAAGGCGTACATTTTAAATTCTTGTGTTTTTTTTTAATTTTAAATCGCAACATTTCTTTTCAAAGTAAAAACCCACACAGTGTTAATGACAGTTTAAATAACGTTAAAATACGCATTACACACAGCCTTCTATTTATTTGTGGATACCGTCCAAATAATTATTTACTTAATGTTTTCCTTTTAAATATAATTCCGATATAAAATTTTCTTACCGAATCCCCCACGTACTTGAATTAATTGCGGGAAATTTGTTTTGTACATGAATTTAAAAAAAAAATCTCTTGTCGCTTCGCAACTCGTGATAATTTTCAAAAAAGTACTTAAAAAATTTCCGGCAATAATTCATGCTCTGGGTAGATTATATATGACAATTACTAGATAAAAAATAACGGCCAAATAATGATTTTGTGCTCACCCTTATATAATAGGGGTGTTAAATAAATTTTATTCTGCCCCTAAAAGTTAATACTTTTGAATAGGTATGCTGCAAGTATGCAAGTTTGTTATTTAAGGCTATTACCAGATTAACTAGAATTTTTACGAACACACCTTGGCTGGGTTTAATGGATAAAAAAATAACGACCATGTAGTGATTTTATGACCACCCTAATATAATAGAGGTGTTAAATAAATTTTATTCTTTCCCTTAAAGTTAATACTTTCAAGTACGTATGCTGCAAGCATGAGAGCAGTATGCGCCTGTATTGGCTTTTCATTGTCCAATATGTAAGTTAAAGGCTCTAATTTATGTAAAAAGTCGTAAAAGAAGATGTTAAATCAGGATCTAGTAAAGGCGCCTGAAAGGCAAAGTTATCTTAAAACAGTCAGACTGCTCGAGAACACATTAATTTTAAGTGGTTGTCAATCGAGGGAAAAAGCAAACGCTATTCCAAGTCTAAAAATGAAATTGACTTTGGATACCTAATACACATAATAATTAAAAACACTTTATATATAACTTTTAAGTTATTTAGTTTTAATATTAAATGGCATATTTCTCACCATTATGACATAGTTTAGAAAAAAGAAATTAAATTTAAGAAAATACAAACAGCTATCGAGAAATTTGTTTTGGGACAGTCCAATAAGACACAAATTCTAAGTACTAACGAATTGAGTGTGGGACTGTATACAGACCCTGGATAAAGTCGGCTTGGCAAACAAACTTACGGTAGCCTGGGTACCAGGCCACGAGGGCTACCCAGTTAATGAAGAGGCCGACGACCTAGCCAAAAGAGGATCAGCCATGGAAATGATAGGCCCTGAACCATTCTGTGGAATCTCGGCAGGCCTCCTTAAAGCTTCTATTAAGAGCTGGGTAGACAGAGAGTTTTAAAGCTGGTGGTTACAAACACCAGCAACGACAGGCAAAGCAGTTCATTAAACTGCTCGGCCAAGTTTACCCGGACTACTGAGTCACAGTCGTAAGAATAATGGAGGTCAACTAACATTTATCTTGCAAACTAACAAGACCTGGAAATGAATAGGCCTGGTGGAGAATAGTAGTTAGGTCATTTTGCAGGAGCTGAAGAAAACAGTCGTACATGCGTGGTGCCACTGTGAAGCACTATGTAGGCTTAGGTATACTAGACTTGGTGAGGAAAAGCCAAAACCGGCAAGATATATGGAGTGGCCAGTGTCAAGACTCTGGAGTCTACTTAAGAAGACGGGCCTGGACAAGGTACTCTAAAGAACCATAGGAGAAACCACAATAAATCTGGTAAGGTTGCAGTGGTGGAGGTAATTTTTGCCATCTTCGCTCAAATAATTTAATCTAATCTAACGAATTGTGACATTATAAGTAAAGTAAGTGGCAGTTTAATAATACCGAATCTAAAGATTTTAGCTGTAGAAAAACTGACAATTTTCGTATTCAGCCGGTTTCACGGTTTAGACGGTAACGTCTAAAGCCAAGTACTATTTTTAGTGAGTGCTGGGTTTATAGATGTTTAAACCATTATTTTCCAGTTCCGTTAATGATGTCCACGTACAAAATATGCAGATATTGCCTTCTACGTACCTCTTAGACAACGCAGTAGTGTCATCATAAGCGTTATTTAAAGTACTACCTCGAAACTTTTTTCATTGACGTCTTGGTTATGTCATCTACACAACGGTGTATTCGCATTAAAGAGGCAAAGTTATAATGTGGAAGTAAAACACCTTGCAACAGCGGCACGTAGTGCCATTTTTATGCATCTGTTTACAGTTCATCTGGAAAAAGCCCGAACTTTCTACTTTGTTTGTTTCTTTATACCTAGAGTGTCTAGTCTGTGAAAGCCACTGCCTGCAAAAGCTTTCTCTTGTCCTCTAAACGACCAAATATTTAAGTTTCATGATAAATAAACTACGTATTGCCACATTTTAGATAACCACTTGGAATGTCCGAATATAAAAAAAATCTGTGACACCTCGTTATTTATGCCCTTCCTATTTTTCCTACAGGCACGACAGTGAACAAGCAGTTAATTTGATCAGCATCCGTGATAACAGACGATATCCAGATTTAAATTAAAATAGTTTAATACAAAAAAAAAAACAGAAAATCCAAGTTTAAAGTTTTGTTAAAAACATGAGACGAAAGTTTGTTTAGAGTCATCATCTAGTAAAAGCCTTGGATATGTCAAATACCTAGGAAAAGTTTATTTGTATTTTTTTTTGTCTTGATGCAGAAATGTCGATTTTTAGGACTGGAATTTTAAGCAATTTTAAAAGTTTTGGTTTATAAAAGTCTGACTTTATTACAGGCTTTAGTAAACCAAGGTATAATTAAAGGTTTGATGGTTTCGGTGTGTGTTAAATATACCCATTTAAATTATTTTAAAAAAGTGTAAATAGGTTAGAGACACTAAAAAATGAAATTATATGGTTAAAGTATCTATTTTTTGTTAGTAAACTATTAAAATAAGCTAATTATGCTTTATTCTTAGTAAGAGCCTGTATCTTTAATATTATTTACAAAAAAGTATGGAGGTGGCCGTGTTTGTAATTAGGACTTTAAAAAAAGCTGGTATTTTAATTTTACAAGCGCTATTGTTTAATACTGATAACGTTAAACTATACTTACTGTATTTCTAAAAATGCAAATATCTTTTATATACATATGTAGAATTTAGCAGCTAATATTGGCAGGCACCATACTAATATATTTAAACTTTTGATGTAGTATCTCCGCCCAAGTTTGAAAAGAACACATCTTGATATATGACCATTACTCACATAGTTACTTATAGATTTAAAACGAAGAAAAATGTGTCTAGACCACTTGATTTATTTTTAGAGTACTTATTTGAAAAGGAAATTTGAGCTGGTTTCTTTTACCAAATGGGAAATTTATATAAACTTAAAACTTTATTTAAATTTTAAAAATGTATTTGGTTATTGTTGTAGCTGTTTTAAGAGTCATGCGTTTACAATTATTTTGTTAATACGTGCAAAATATTAACTGCATATAAAAAAAAATTTACAAAAAACAGTTACCAAAGATAATTGTTTTAATTTAAATAAATAAATTTAAAGATATAGAGGGGATAACTTTGTTTGCCCTACTTAATTTAACAAACAAAAAATTTGACCAAAAATAAATATTAATAGGGTACTGTGTATTTTAAATAAATTTACTTTTTGTTATATTTTTATCGTTATGTACATTTGGACATAAATTCAAACACTAATTTAAAAAGTAATAGGTCAAAAAGCTCGTTTCTTTGAAAAATTGCTTCGAATTATTTTAAGAACACGAGTTTTGGACAACTGTCTTTCTTTTCTTTGCAGTATATGTTTACTAGCCTTGTCATTTAAATTTTATTTTAATAACCCAACAATAGTATTTGGTCAATTTTATTATTTTTTATATGCAATTTCAAGAAAAATAAGATTGCCATCCTCTATGCTTCTAATATGTCTCATTAGTTTTATGTACCCATAAAACGTATTTTGAAACAATGCAAAAAGAATAAAAGTCAATACTAAACAAAGCATTGGGAATTACATTAGGAGGCTTTAAAATAAGTCGTTTGTAAGTAATCACTCAAAAGTATCAAAAACCATCAAAATATCTAAACAAATAATTATTTAAATATTCCGTTTTACACGTATTAGCACCCGTTTCATAATGCCCCAAAAAAGATTACAAGTCTTTTTAGAAAATACCAAATCGATATAATAAGTACCTAAATATCCAATTTTTAGAATAGTGACAAATAAAGCCTTTAATATACCTTCTGTAGAGAATAGAATCTCTCTTAAAGTTCCTAATTAATTAAAGGTATAAAAAAAATACAAAAACCTCATATTAATAAATATTTTAAAACTTTGGTAATCTACACCTACTCCTTAAAATCAAAAAATAAAGTTGGGGTCAAAGTAGCTATCTTAATTTTACCACTTTAATACAAACTACATGACTGACATAGGGTTAATTTGTAGCGACTGTATCAGTTTAAAAAGTGCTAGACTATGTCATAATATTAATAGAAAATAGCTATAGCATAGGTTAGCCGTTTACATAAACTTTAGCAACTATAGCCTATACAGTCACCGCCATAATTGTCGATCCATCTTCTTGATAAAGATCTTTGCGTTTTTTAAACATACAAAACATATCATTTAATAAAGCGATATTGAAAAATACCTAATGATTAAAAAAACTTTATTTTTAAAAAAACGCATAAAATTTTTTAAAAAAAAATTTATCTTTTAAGTTTAAAATAAATAATGAAAACTTAATTTTACAACCCCATGCGATAATTATTTAACAAAATAGTTTAAAACACTTCATGACGTTTATTTTTAACCAAAAACATCAAAATTTTGACATTCATAATGCAATTAATTATACAATTACCTAAATAGGATTAATTAGTGCTTAAGCAAAAGCACTAACTTAAAAGTCTGGCCATATAAATAGTATAAAAAATTTCTGATGTTTTTCCAAAAACAAACGCCAATAAAGATTTTTTAAAACAAGAAATATATCTTTTTATTAGTTTAAAAATAAAGATATATTTTTTTATGCTATAATTATTAATTTTCACCTACCCCGCATGCGCTAAAGTTTATTTAAACCTTAATAATGCAAGTTTAAGAACATGCAAATATTTTAATTAAACATATTTGCATGTTTTTAAAATTCAGAAATAACTAATAAAAAGATTTTTATATGAATCGACAATTCATAAGTTTCAAAAAATATATAAGTTTTATTAACATATTAACACACAAAGGTATTATAGGTGTTGAAAAGTCCAGATAAGGCAGCTATACTTTTTTGTCAAAATATGGACAATGATAAATCAGTATCGAAAAATATTATTGGAATACTTTTAATCAGATCCAGAACAAGTCGCACAATCAATGACAAAATTAACGTATTAAGCTTAAGAAAATTGAACCCTTCTTAAAACATTAAAGCAACTACCGAAGACGAAGAGATCAAGTATATTGATTACAAAACTACAAATAGGACATACGCATAAAGGCAAACAATCGCTTACTCGATTTATGGTCGGTTACACCAAAACTTTCTTAAGTTGATCTTTATTAAGAAGCTTTTAAAATTAAGAGAAAGTTATTTTACCATTATATTTTTATTGCAACTTAAAGTACTTAGAAAGGCGGAAATGTTGCATCTTTTTACTTTTAATTATTGACCTTAACAATGAGAATAATCAAAATAGATTGATTTTGGATCTCTCCTTTTTTTTGCTTGTGTGTGATAAAATAAAAGTAGTAATCTTACTTTAATTTTTGTAAATTTTAAATATTCAACATTTTTCTCAAAAATTGTCAAATCAAGGCATCATGTAAAACCTTTTTAATTTTTGTTTTTATTTTGCGGACATAACAATACAAAATCGAATGCTAGCTTTTGATTTTTTGTTGTAAAATTTGAAATAAAATAAAAACAGTGCCTAACTTTATGGCCATAGAAAGGAAACAATTATTGTCAATAATTATAAGACATAAGCATCTTATTAAAGACATAAAAAAACTTAATAATTTATGTAAACGAATTTAAATATTCCTAATTTACAAGTAAAAATTTAAAATTTAAAGGCTAATACAAACTTATCATGTTCAAACTCAAGCTTATTTTTAATGTGCTTAAGTAAGCTGAGCACTGTTGGCTTTGTTAATCGGACGGCCGAGTGATGATCGCGTTGTTAAATTTAGCAATGGACTTATGAATTGTTAAAAGTTAACAACGGTTTAGAATGTTTAACAAAATATCAGATTTTGACAGGTTGCCTACTAAAATCATTAAATAACACTGACAATGACGTTTTGTTAAACATTCTAAACCGTTGTTAACTTTTAACAATTGATAAGTCCATTACTAAATTTAACAACGCGATCATTACTCGGCCGTAAATCTTTTAAAAAACATTTGATTATCCATCTCGTCGAAATGGTTTCTGTTAAAAATAACAGAGCAATATCTAAAAAATACCTTTAAAATGCCTTAAGTAAGTAATTAAAATTCACTGATCGTAAAATCTTCTTAAAAATCTATTTAATATCGCATTGATAATAGTAAAATCCAGCCGTTTAAAAAATTCTCTTGTTTATAGGTTTTACCAAACTAATTTTTTAAAACTATAACCGAAAAATTAATAAACAAAATATTTGTTATTTGTGTTAACGTCAAATTACTTAAGGGATCATTAAGTACAGAAAATCCTAAACTTTAAGTTAAGGACCCTTCAGAATAAATTTCAGATGGTGCAAGAAACATTCAAAAGACAGTTAACGCTTAAAAAAAATTAAAGTGATGCAAAAACTGTTGGTGCAAACGGCCATTAATTTCAAATTATACACATTTCTCTCTCTCAGTCATTCCCATATAAAAATATTTTTATTATGAGCACGTTTACAATCACATCTTCTTACGCGAACTATGGAATTAAGAAAAGCGCAGAGCGCATAAAAGTTATACTTTGCTGAATGCTAGGCAATCAATATATGTTAGACCGTGGCATTATTATTACGAAGGAGATTTGGAAAACCGAGAATAATATATTTTTTTTATTTAAGGGAGTTTTTAAGTAGATTTTGTATTAGAGAACGAATGCATTAACAATTTTTGTTTAGGCGATCCATTATTTATGAGTATTATTGATGTATACAAAATTACGCATAAAGAAGGAGTATTATTGCATTATTTTTTTAATAATAAACGATTATAGTACGGGCAGCTACAAACATGCAAAACAGAACAATCAGTCTATTATTACTTTTTTGGTCAAATAAGAGATATTAAAGCAGCTGTCGAGTTGGCTGCCTATAGCTGAAATACATTACCAACAATTTTTAAGAAAAATTATGATTTTTACAATTTAACAGCAATACAAACGCTAAAAAATATTGTGATAAACTCGAGCATTAATTGGCGATTGATAATCTCAACCGTTAACCCGCTCGCTAGGCTTGCGCGCTAAGCCTCAATCATTATTTGCCCTTAATAATACCCTTGTTAGTTTAATATCTATTAAAATATACTTTTTGTCTAAATCTAAAGTAAGTTGTCGTCGGGATGGCAATTTATAACCTGCTCCCACAAGCCTTAAAATTTTAAGAACATATTCTTTCAATAGTTGGAAAAGTATATTTAAACTGCCAGACAATTCTGATGGTTGCAAGGGTCTTCCAGACCAGTATATAATAGTCAGGGCGCACGACAAGCGTGCGTGACGTCTCCACAATACACACATTATATACACTGCTTCCATGACTAACACCAGTAGTAAATATTATTAAATATTATATTATTTAAAAATAAAACACACAACGTCTTGGACCTTCCGTAAATAAACGAGTTAATGACTTTTTATTGCGTTTTCGTTGCTAGGCAAAAAAATAATAACAAGTATTTTTCGAGTATACAAAAGTATAGATTGTGACAAAAGAAATTTTGTAGATAAGTT
>JAHBCN010006093.1:0-50849 GCA_019359885.1 Listronotus oregonensis | reverse complement strand
GGGGAACGTCTATTGTCAAAATAGATACCACCAAAAAATTTTTGACGAGCAAAAATAAAAAAAGGTCTTTCCCTCCGTAGCACCTTACTCCTTACTTCACCACCCGAAACCCAAAAAAATTTTCATGATCAACAAAAGAAAAAAGTCTTTTTCCTCCTTTTTGCGTCTATTTCATTCCAAAGCGTCAAAAATCCCCACCCGACCTAAACTCCCCTGTCTGGCGTCTATTTTTTCATGGCGCCCTAGGCTGTAGCTTAGTCAGCCTAATGGTTAATACAGCACTAGCGATGGTCTATGTTTTTTTGAAACACTCTGTATAAAATTCTATCCTTAAGTTTATTCCCATTAATTTTTTGTGTCACCCTGTAGTTATATACTTAAAATAAAGAAAATTTGTATTCCTCTAACGTTTGTCTATATGTTTTTCCCAAATTTTTCAAGCATAATGAATTTAATTAAAAATTACCCCTCGTATATATGCATTAAAACATGTTTTAATAACAAGATTTGCACTGTCTTTCTGAGATGCAACTTTAAAACGTTTCTTTCACTTAGTATCTAAAATGGACTTCGATAAGTTACTGTGTAAATGTTGTTATTTTTTAGATTTTTCCGGGAAATTATTAAATTATTGTTTGCGGTGCAAATCAATTTTTATTCCAAAAAATTGTTATAACTGTTTTGTGCCGGATTCAAAATGTACTATAATTCGAGTTTGTTTCAGCTGCTTGAATAAAATACTTCAAGAAAATTAGGTAAAAAAATTAATTTTTTATTATTTGGAAAAAAATATTTTTTATCACTTTTTTGATCTTTTCGAATTTTTTAAAAAATTTTTTCATCTCCTCCGTAGTTCAGGGTATAGCGGCATTATTGTAGATGAATATTATTTTTTATTTTTTCGCGTGGTAACCTTTTAAATGAATCCCTGTATAACGTCTATATCTAGTCTAACAAATTTTTACTAATACCCTTTATTTTGAACAATTAATCACCACCTAAAATTTTTTGCATTTCTTCAGAAGCATCCTGTATGTGTACTTTTTAAAATGACTTAAAGTGGTTTTAATTTCTCGAAACCTTAGGTAGATGTCTGCCAGCACATAAATTTTGGTACAGTTCGCGTTAGCGAAAAAGTGAAAGTTTCTTAAGCAGTTCGGTTTGTTGACCCAAAAACGGGTATCGCCAGTCTGCTTTCAAAGTGAATAGCGTTCAGTATTATTGTTTACACGTTTTTAATTTTATGCAAATCGCGTTTCGTATGTCTCTTTTCGAAAATCTTTATTTAATATAGGTGCAAGTATTTTTCCATTTTTATTATTCGGGTTTCAAAGCGTATTCTATCTAATAGACTTTGTTGATAATTACTCTTTCTTGCATTTTTATGGGCATACATGTAAGTGCATAATATTTGCTTTGATTTTTATCTACGTTAAAATGTACTTTTTTCATATTAAATGGTAAGTTTTATTTTTATTTAATACACAGTCTTTGTTTGGTATTTAAGTACTGGTGAGTTATTATCATTTTTTTGTTTCTAGCTAAAATTTTAACACTATAGTTTATTATTGATTTATAATTTTCTAGTTGCTAAAAAGTTAAAATATAAGTTTTTTAAATTGATTAACGTTTAAAGCTAATCTATTTGCTGTGAATACATATTGTTTCTGACTTATTCAAATTATATAAAAGCTAATTAATAATTTTTGACAATATTTTGAACTATTATTTAATAAATCTAACAGGGTTTTAGTTAGGTGATAAATATTTATAAATAAATAAAACACCAGTGTGAGTTCAAATGTCGCAGTTTACTTTATTTTAATATAAATAAACACAATGGTACATTTATGATTTTTTATTGGTTTAAAATAAAAAATTAAACATTTTTTTAAATACAAGGTATTACATATTATTAGTGTAGTAAAATATTTCTTAATAATTTTTCTGATGCAATTTGAGTTTTGTAAGTTTGTGTAATAGAAGCTTCCCTCTGTAGTAACAAACCAAGAAGTTCTTCGCAGTTTTCCAATAGATTTCGGTACTTTTTAATCCTTTCTTGGACTTCATTTTTCAGGTGATTTACTTCTGAAATTGCTATGTCATAGTCCATCTTGATTATATTCTCCCGTTGTAAAATATCAAATGGTATTTCTTCCATCATCTCGACATCTGGGGTTATTGCTTCATATCCTCCCTCTGCTTCATATCCTCCCTCTGCTTCAGTTTGTGACTGCTCATTGATAGGCTGTGAGGGCTGTGAGGGTTTGTTGATGACCTCTTCTTGTAGCTGCCTACTTGATGTTGGATTAGCTTCAGTTTGTGGCTGCTCATTGATGGGCTGTGAGGGCTGTGAGGGCTGTGAGGGTTTGTTGATGTCCTCTTCTTGTAGCTGCCTACTTGATGTTGGATTAGCTTCAGTTTGTGACTGCTCATGGATGGGATGTGAGGGCTTGTTGTTTACCTCTTCTTGGAACTGCTGACTTAATGATGGATTCAGTTCAATTTGTAGTTTATTGGCAGCTTCTTCTTCTATTGTCTCCGACATATTTAGGAGCTGATGAAAGACTTCGTCGAATTGGCTTTCGTTTTGTATTGTGTTTATAGCTGTTTCTAGCTCTTCTTGTCGTAGAATCTCTTCTTGTCGTAGAATCTCTTCTTCATTTAACAGAGTAGCCAAGTGTTGAACCGAGGGTTTTGGCATTGTTTAAACTTGGTATTCTTTATATTAATATAAAGTAAAGACTTGAACTGATACCTCTGAGATTTTCTCTAGTATATATACAGTTTATTTAAATAAAAATTCAGCCTATATGCCTGAAGGGCATTTAAAGTAGGGGTTTTATCTATTTTCAACTAGTGCAAATAAGGGGTTAGAAATGATTTAAAACCCTTTTTTTTTCCCTTTTTGTACCTTGTTCCAAGTTGACATAAAATAATTTTTTCCCAAACTTTACAGGATTTAAAGTATCTATCTATTTTCAACTTGTGTAAAAGAAACTCTATAATCCATTGAACTCTAATTTTTCTGGTTCTAACCTGCCTCCCGGTATTATAAATATTTTCTCATCGACTATAACCTTTTTGCTAATATATGCTGCAACTATGTTGCAAGTATTACATTTAAAGTATTGACTTTTTCTGTTTTCAACTAGCAAAGCAAATACTCAATTTAATTTATACTGTAATTTTTCTAGTTATACCTTGTCCCTTGTATATTAATACGTATACATAAATAATTTATTCTTCAACGCACAGTTCTTCGATCAGTTTTATTTCCCATGCATATTTTTAACAACTGGCTTGCGGATTTTAATGTTTTATTGCAGGTTCAATGGCAGGTTATTTGAATTTAACCTGTATATTCTTATTAGACTATTTTATAATATTTACTTTTTTTATTTGATTTATTTAAACAAATCGAATATTGTTGTTGCAAGTGGGGCACTGTTTTGGATGCAGTTCACATCGTTTATATGAAAACCAATATTGTCATGTATATAGCACGGCAATAAGATCTGCAAATGAAAATTAGTTTATATTCGCTAGGTAGTTTATTCCAAGATTCAAGACTCATAAGGTTTCGCGTAATTTAAAAGGTATTTTAATGGAATAAACTTAAGCTGAGTCTGCGGATAAGTCTGACATTTAATTTCGAAATTCAAATGGGCAATAGATATCAATTAATTCACAACACGACATTTTACTAAGACGTTTGAGTAGCAACTAAATTTAATAAATTTTAATTATAATATAAAAAGAATTTTTCTTACTTCCTATTGGTTAACTAAATAGACCAGTACTTGGGTTAGGGCTTTTTCCCATTGGCGCTTGCTTTTTTGGGAAGGTTTCTTATTGGTTGGGAGCGTGGGTGATTACTGATGGAAGGGGAAGATTGTTCGTTAGGTGGTCTATAGGTATGGTTTAAGAGTGGGGATGAGCATTGTCTTCTTGTCTTCATTGTCTTCGATAGCAAAACGGGAAACCACACTACTCCATGGTTATTGACACCCAAGGGTTTAGAATGGGAAAAAATGTTTATTCCAAAGAATTAAGCAACATTTAACGGCAACCAGTTAAATCATTTCGTCTTTTCACCCCCCCTGTGGCAGACATCAACTATCCAAACTAAATTTATCTGTAGTCGAATGGCTTGAAAAACCATCATACGATTTTCTGGGAAAGTGGTTTATTCAATTAGATAAATTTGACTAAATCATCAAAGCGTTAACTAAAAAGAAGACAGGGTTTTGTTAAGAGGAGAAAAGGCTAAATATTTTTAAAAAATTATAAATTGTGATATAGTAGAACTAAGAAACCCCCTATAATCCAACATTCTAAACCTTTATGTTCGTTCCATAATAAGGAACATTGTATATGTGCCTTAACTAATGTAAAATTTTTACACAATAAATTTTTATTTTAAGATTTATTATATTTCAAGAAATAAATTTTTTATGTTTATAAATGATATTTTTTTCTTTTTACAGATAATAGTAATCAAATATTGTAAAGGTCATCCTTTAGCCTGTTTACCCACTAGAGCAACTGAAGGTTCAGCTGGGTATGATTTAACTACTGTGTAGAATATTTAAATTTTTAAACTCTGTGATAGAGCTTTAGTAAATAGTGGTTTAAATGAACTACCAGAAGGTGCCTTGCCTTGCGCTTAATTATGGAATTCAGTAGGAGCAGGTGTCATTGACAGAGACTACAGAGAATTAATTAAAAAACTTCTTTTCAATCGTGGTAAAAAGCAGTTCAGGTTTAAACCTGGAGATCGTGTATCACAAATATTTTGAAAAAATATCACACCCAATTTTGAAGAAGTTCCTCCTTAGATGCAACAATTAGAGGAGATAAAGGTTTGGTTCCACTAATAAGTAATTTTATTAAATTTTAAATTTTTATATAAATTTTATAAAATAAAAAAATGAACTTTGTAACATTTTTAAGGCGTTTTATTTTTAATACCTAATAAAAACCTCTGGTCCATTATACAGTGTGTCACAGGATAAGCGAATTTATACGTAAAAATGACAAAAAAATTTTTGGGGGTTTAAATTTGACCGTTTGGCATCCAGCCCTGCTTGATTAAAAAATAAAATTTAGCATATTTTTTTTAAATCAAGCATGCCTTATTTCGAGCATTTTTAAATTTTATGAGTAGGTAAAGTAGTATTTCTAGGCAAGATATAAAAAAAGTTTATAAGAAAAAGTTGTTTAGAATGCAAAATTATGCCCGAATACCGAATTTCATAACCATAGGCCTACTTTGATTTTTACGTTTAAATTATTTACTTATTATTATTATTATTATTTTCATTAATTATTTATTCTCACTTTTTAAAAATTTTAAACAAAAACCAAATAAATATTAAAATAGTGAAAATTATTTTAAAAATTATTGCCCTTGGACTAATGCTTTTTTCGATCGGTAGGAATTTTTTGCTCGTGAAATGCATGCCGCTTATTATATTGGGTTCTTTTTTGCTGCATTTACGAGTTTTTGTCGAACTTTTTAAAATGTAAACATTCTCAATTAAATGTGGCAGCTACTATAAAACATTGTCACTGTCAAAGTTATGTACAAAAAACGTACTTATGTAATTATCTTATTGTAAAGTTTATAAAAGTTATTAATAATATTATCGGAAAAATGTTAAATTTGGAGCAAAAAATTTTCATTGAGCAATTCATGGTAGTGGAAATAGTATGTCGTTAAAGTACGTTTTGAATCTTTTTCGTAAAAAATATCCGCAAGTCGAAGTAACAATATCTTCTGCGAGACGACTAATTAAACTTTTTGAGGCCACGGAAATAGTATACCAAGCGGGCTACAGTGACACCCTGATGGCATGTTTACATAATAAGTGGTCAAAAGACATGATGACGTCACTTCTTGCGCCGAAGAAGTGCTGAAAAACTGCAAGAAGTGACCTTTTAGGCACTTTTCAGGAATTTTTCAGACCTTTCAGTACCTCTTCAGCCGAAGAAGTAATCGTCAATGACCAGTGGTTGTTGAAAAAAAGACCTTACTAAATAGGCAAAGTGGATGAAGTAAATATTTAATAAATAAAACAAATTTAAATTAGTTTAGTGTATACTTAAAATTTTAAAAGAAATTTCTCGTAACGATAATTACGTAAGGAAAATAAAACAACAACATCAATAAAAAATGTGCAAATTGTTTATTTAAATGAAAAGAAATTACAAAATAGTCTGTTATAACTAATAAACAAATAAAAATATTAAGGAATCAAAACGACAGCTAACATTGTGTACGTTATTTATTTATAATAAAATGGTTTATACATATACATTTAATCACGTTTGATTATGAAAGAGACTTGTATTTTTGTAAATAGTATTATCTAATGTTGTTGCGGAGACGCTCTTCTCCTGTTATTTCCTTGTTATTAAAATAGTGTGATGGTAAATGTAGCACCATCATATTTCTTAACAAAAGTTTGATATTCACATCGTAAACATATTCTGTGTGGTAAGTCAGAACAACTTAGACATTTAGGACATTTTAATGTGACTGGTACAGGCATTTTTACAGTAATAAACTAATTAACAATGTAGCAAAAGCTTAAATACATTAACAATTATTCATTAGCAATGGTCTCATCCGAGTCGTAATCACCTCTCATCAGCGATCTCCGGTAGGTGGTGGTACGCAAATTTCGTCTCGTCTGGTCCATAAACTATGATTTGCCAAACGTGTTAAATCATTTGCTGACAAAGTTCGTCCTTTAAAAGCGCAAAATGTCCTATAAATATCAAACTTATACAGAGGCTGGCGTCTATATTTCCAGATTATACGTTCTTTGTCTGCCGTTTGTTGGGTAACGGTGGTGTTCACCATTCTGCTGACCCCGGTAGCTTTTCTGCACAGTAAAGATTGGTGGCTAAAGATGTCTTGGAATTGTAAGCTGTTGTTGTTTTAGTTGCTAATGTTGTTGCTGCTGTTGTCCTGTGTTTGTCAATTAATTTTTGACAAAAACAAAAATGTTTTAAACATGAGGTGCAATATACAGTCCCAAACATTAAAGGCTTAAAAAAAGAAAAAATGCGTCAAAAATTAGTAACAAAAAAAACAGAGTTTTTCAGGGTAGAAAAAACTTATTCATAACCCCAGGGAAGAGTGTCGGTGTATAAATAATTAATAATTCTTTTATCATCAGATGGATTTAAAGCCAGTTTCTCTTGCTGAATAGTAAAAACGTCATGTTTTTGACACTATTTGGGTTTGTGAAACTGATAACTTTTGTAAATGAAACAGTGTCAACGTACTGAAGAAATATCCAACGTGGACGGAATTACGACGGGCCACGTTGGATGCCTGACTAAAAGTACCGTATTAAATTGATCAATATAAAATAAATCGTGTTCTGTACAAGAGTCGTTTTATTTTTCCTCCGTTCCCCCCAATGTGCCCAAACGAGGTCACGTTTGCACAGCGGCGCCCTATTTTTACGGGTTGACCGCAAATGCCCAATCGCAAAACTCTGGGCCCCAATTGGGCCTCCATTGGGCACATTATGTGGGATTTTTAGGTTTTTGTGCCCAGAAAATACCCAGAACAAAAATTGGGCACGGAATACCCCAAAAACCCTAGTTCGAAACGGGGCATATTGTTGCCCAGGAACCTATTTTGGGCGTTTGCTCTCGGTTTCGTTAACCAACCATCTACTGGGTTTTTCATAACCGGAAAACAAATTATCGTATTTCACACACCTCGGTATCGGGTGATTATATGCGTCCGTTACTCGAAAAATTAACCGAGTATTTTCCGGACATTTACACGCTAACGGGGAAAAGGGAACTTTTGTTAAATCGATGTCGAGAACGCCGCTCTCGCACACATGATCCATCAACATGTTCGAATCGGACCAAATTTGTTTGTATAACGACACATTGCCAAACCCAAATTGGCCGAATATCTCATCGGCACGCAACAATGCCACGATGCCGTGTCGGAGGTTACATTTCGGCCTTTCCGCATCGTTCGTATTGGCTTGCCGACATACACCGCGTACACACGCATAGCCACCAGGGTATAAACAAATGTCACTGCAATCGTTGGAGACAAAACAAGGAACACGTTCCTGTTTGCAATTAACATCAGACCTTTGATCAAGGGTAAATTTTAACAGGTTAATTAAATTTTTACCAGTATTAACGGTCATATTGGGCGAAGAAACGCCATTCCAAAATAACCAGTAGAAAAATAAACAGAGGCCCAGCCAAAACAAAATCACTAAGAACATGACGTTTCGATGGCTTATGGATTGGCTACTATTGTTGGTACTGATCTTTTCGTTACTCTGGAAAATGTTCATAGTCTTTGGTGGAATTTTTACACAACCCGCGATGGCGGAGAATGAAAAAATCGAATCGTTAGCGTTGCGTAACGTTACCGCTTTTCGTGACGACAAAGTGGCAAAAAAATTACATTGCTCAAATGGCCTCTATCTAGGTAATATAACCGATCCGTCGACCAATTGTGCCCAAATTTGTGGCAGTAACGAGTTTCATTTTAAATACTTGGCCAAGACGGATTTACTCTACATGGACGTGTCCGAACCAGTGCGAACGGGTGGCTGGTGTTTGCCAAGCGGCGCAGTTAATTGTAATACCTCAACAACGTTTACCGTAAAAACGCTAGACGGCTGGTCGGGCATTTCCCGATTTGCCGAATTTGGCGGACCCGGTGGTAATTTAATTCTTGCATGTAACGGTCGTATAACCGATAATTTACTAGGAGAACAATACGTAACAAACATTCCTTCCACATTGGTGTTTTCCGGTCCGGAGGAAAAACTCGACGATGGTTCTTGGCGTTTTACCTGTACCAATAATATCGATCCTAGTAGCGGTAATATTTACAAATCGACGCCCTGGTCTCATCTCGAACAAATAAAAAATGTTTGCGTAACCGGCCTCCATAATGCCGTCGACATTAAACTGAATTTTGACACGGGCGAGTGTAACTGTGGCGAATATAATTTGGAATTTGCCTACGGTAAATGTATTACGTGTTTGGAGGGCCAATTTAAAAATTTTAGCGACTACTCCTACAGATACAATGTACCCTTGGACTGTGACGATTACACGGCAGGAATTGGAACCCGGAAAAATTTACACAAACATGCCCTTGCCTCACCCGCATATAATTGCATAAACATTCCCTGGATTATTCTTTTGGTAAACCAATCCAGCTTTACTGGCAGAGAATTGCCATGATTAAAGAACCAACGTAATGGATTTCCTCAACGGTTAATTTAACTCATATTTGTACTTGTTCTATGGTAAAATATGCCGGCGTTTTTAAGAACTAACCAGAACTAACAAAAGTAATGCCCCAAATATATTTTTAGAGTTGGACTAGAACGTTACTCGTAATAATTATTTGCGTGCGTGTTAAGCTCTTAAAAATCAAATTTTCCCCAAATATATTTTTACAAGCTACAAACGAACCTTGAAAATTTTAGAGTTTAACCAAAATTTTTAGAACTCAATCAAAACTTAATTGTAACTTGTAAAAAATATCATTGGGGGTGAAAATTTCTATGAAAATCGAAATGTATATCGATAGCTTTTCATAGTTTTCTAACCAGATGTAACACTTTAAATTCAATTGTGTTTTGAAAAATCTTGTAAAAAATCAGATTTTAAGAGTTTAAATTTAACCGAGTTAAAAGTGTCACACCTAGTTAGGATACTCTAACGACGAGTCCAAAAACTGGCGGAAAGCAGCAAAATCAGCCTCAGTATAATTGGCAATGTTGGAAAACACACTATACTCGTTGTAAAGGGTCGAGACCAACTCGGCCACTTGGGGGATATCGATTTTAGCACTACTCATTTAAAGCACCTAAGAGAAACCAGGGCTGGGTTTTATATGCTAAACGGGCAACGGTACCAAGTGCCAAATCTCTCGTCTAGCAACAGTAACTACAATCTAATGGTGTTTTTTTAAATTAAAGACAAAATTACTAAATTTACAGATTTATTTCAACATTTCTCAACATTTACAATTTTACACCGTAGTCATTTCCTCTTCGTCTACAATCGTCAGAGTAGAAATTTTCATGGACGGATGAATCAAACCATCCAGTAAAAGCACAACATCGTCAACTGGGATATTTTTACCAAAAGCTTCCACCATCCGGCGTCGGTAAATATTGACACCGCCTCGCAAGCTGCTATAACTGCAAGTCATACCCCGTTTGAATATTTCGGTAACCTTTTCATTCCAGCCAAACAATTCGGGTGGCGTTTGAGTCTTCTTGACAAAATTACAGTAGGCATTCATATGTTCACTGGCCAAAGACAACAGTCCGAGCATACAATTGTCACGTAAATAATCAAACGATTTGCTGATGGGTAACCCTTTGATAAATGTAATCAACTCTTGCAGGATAAACCAAGTAATGGCCATCTCCTTGGCATCTGTATAGGTTAGTTGGTAAATCGTAGTCTTGGACAGGGCCTTTTGAATTCGAATAATGTAGACTCTACATTCCTTGGACTGCAAACTCAAGTTCCAAAACACCAACCGGGAAGGTGCAATTTCCTTGGCACAAGTTCACACCAACGATTGCAAAGACCATAAAAATTGCATGTTAACGCCGGGGCCAAACGGCGACGGTGGTTGATGATATCGCTTCTTCTTTTCGTCTGGTGTCTCGGGAATTAAAAAAAAATCGCAGGAGCCCCCGGCCGATTGTTGTACAACAATTTTTTTGATAGATTAAATTATATAAGTACTTGCGGGCCAAAATGTTCCGTTTGTTTTAAAGTTGGATTTAATCACCACTTGACTGATTAGAAAAACAGTATTTTTTATATATAAGGCAACTTTGCCGTAAAAAGGATGTTCTAGCGACATTAACTCACTAGTTCTTTTTTTGTTTTGCCTTGTGCAAAAAAAGCTTTTCCCCTTTAAAAAAAATTCCCTTAAAACCGATTCAATTCAACCCAAAAAAAAAAGTACCAAATTTTTTGTTTTTTTCCAATCTATTTTTTTTTAGTTTTTTTAGTCTTTATTGTTTGTGCAAAATTTTAACTGTGTTTTTGTTGCAGTGAATTCTGCTAACACGTTAAAAATTATCGATACTTTAATCGATACTTTTTTTTTAAAAAGTCCCTAGACAAGTTATATGTAGGGGGAAAAACCCCCTTTTTAGATCGCAACTCTTTAAAAAATATTAAAGGTTGGGGTCAAAAAAGGGGTTTTTTTTCCCGTACAATAATTTGTCAAAAAAATAGTTGTATTCAAACGGTTGGAAAATTTTCCAAGAATTTGAATACAACTGTTTTTTTTGGGAACACAAGTCAACCAGATTATACGTACGGAAAAAAACCTCCTTCTTGGATCGCAACTCTTTAAAAAATCACTAAAGAGTTGTGATCCAAGAAAGGGTTTTTCCCCCGTACAATAAGGTGTGTCAAAAAAATCGGTTATATTCAAAAAATTGGAAAATTTTCCAAAAAGAATTTGAATACAACTGTTTGAATACAACTGTTTTTTTGGGCTTAATCCTCCAGAGTTAAGCCGGGTCTCATGCATCCGATTTCCGACGATCCGATCATCCGAAATTTTTTTTGATTGGTCAGAACATGTGGCGCCACAATGTTCTGACCAATCAAAATCTTCAGTTATCAAATCGTCAGAAATGGACCCCTTTATTGACTCTGTTTATCGTCGTCCGCAAAATTTAAATGTGATACATTTCAAATTGGAGTTTATCCATCGTTTTGGCCTTTTCGTGAAATTGTTTCCGGTATCCGTTAAAGTTAATCTGCCGACCAAAGTCCTTGTCGGCTATTGGTAATTCTTTTGCACCTCTGTATATTTATCTTCGACTGACCATTTGTCCTTGTTGAAATAATCGTTCAACTCTTTGATGGCATAGCGTTTCATTATGGCCTCCCAGGAACCGAGGGTTGCGCACGTGAATAGAACGATCGGTCGACATCCATTTATGGTATTTTGCTCGTTTGAAAAGGCCTTGAAATTGTTTCCCGTTAGTAATACGCCGCGGAGTCCGGGCCCGATTCGGCCGTATAACGCCGTTTTACAAACGGGGTCTGGGTTTTGAATAAAAAGAGCTAATGGGCCGATTCGTTTTTCCAGGAACTACGTCCGACTCTAAAAACTCAAATAGTTCGGGCCAATTATTTGGTCAAAATATTTGGATTTCTTTACGTTAATTATTCCCCCGCAAAATGCAAAATGTCGACTCCCAAAGATCCCCCATTCTTGCCGGCCTACCGTAATGCCTCTGGACCACCAGAGCCGGTTTTTTATCGATGTTCGGATGGCACAAGAAATTTGCCAATTTCTCGCACACCATTCCATAATTATTAGGTTTGATCGAAGCCATAATTTCACTCGCATATCCTATTTAGATGTAGCCATATTTTGCGAACGGTTGTGTGAAAGAGACAGGAATAATCGGGATAGAGGCCCTCCCGCTAGTAACAAATTCAATGTTTATTTTTTAGGAAATATAGTCCCGGTTTGTCCACGGAATTTAAGTCAAAATTTTTTTGACGTAAACGAGCACAACCCCCAAAATAACCGCGTCGTAGCCGCTTCGAAAAATGTCGGGGTTTGGTGGGCGAAACGATAAATTTTTCTATATCGGGTAAAATTTCCAACAACCACTCTTTGTAAATGGACGAGACCAAATTTCCTAGTTTTGATTTTGAAAAAACGCACTGGAATCTTGGACAAAGGACTTCCAAGGTGGCTAGGGCTAAATTTTTATAAAAACCATTTCGTTCGTTCTCAACCGGCCCCTCCGGATACCAGGATCCGTCGCTCCGGGAGCTAAGGAAACGTTCACCTGAAAATCGTTCATAGTTGGATATCTTTTAATCCAAATATATCTCATTTTTAAAAGCCAATTCTTTTCCTCTCGATCTGTATAATGACTCAATTTCCCATAAACTATTATTTTGTCTTTGCGATTTCTTTTCTCATCGGATTCAAATTCGACCGATTTTACAGTTTCAAATTTAACGGGAATTAAAAAATGGCCACGTAATGTAAACTGAAAAGAACGAAAAAAGATAATTGATGAAACGTAGACCACAACCATATGGACCTTATTCTAGTATCGAGTCACAACTATATTTTGGTAAACTACCAAACTTTTGACAGGGTGAAAGCTGGAAAAAATTGAGCACAACATCTCTAACTTTATTTTGACTGATTTACACTAGTAAAATTCGTGACGAGTTAAAAATTTAGCAAAAGGCCTAGTAACTTTTATTGTGACTAATTTACACTAGTAAAATTCGTAACGAATTTAAAAATTGGAAAAAAGTTTAGTAACTTTTATTGTGACTAATTTACACTAGTAAAATTCGGCGAGTTAAAGTTGGAAAAAAAAGTTTAGTGGGTGTAACTTTAACATTTTTCTATGGAACATTGTCCCCCAGGGATTCTATTGTGTCTCTGATCTAAACCACCGTTCGAGTCGTGCAAATTCTTGATTGCGTTGATCTAGGTCAAATCGCCATAAAAATAAATACATCTGGTCGATTTGGGAAAAGGTATCTTTTAATTTAAAAAGTTGTTCCAAAGAAGATCTGTTACGCCTCTTTCTTCTGGACGTGCACGTTGTCTTAATCTTCGATAAAACCACTTTGGGCCCTGGTTGTGATAAATGAACCCTCTGAGTGGCGTTAATGTTTCCAATTTTTTGTCAAAGTGGACATTGCAATGTATTGTGCGGATGTGAGAAAACCATTATTCCATCCCTTTCGAGGAATTTTCCCCCCTTTAAAAGGGGGGCCTAAAAAATTAAGGGGGCCCTTTTTTGTTTTTTTCAAGCAAAAACCCTTTTTAAAAAAGGGGATAGGCGAAATTTTGGGTTTTTTGTGGGTCGCAGGTTCACAATACATCAAATCAAAAAATTTCTCCTTGATTGCCAAATTTCGACATTTTTATATTCAATTTCCCCGTTTTTTTAAATTCTCAAGAACGATCGACTTTCCCTCGCAATAAACCTTCAATGCTAAAAAAAAATGACATTTTTTCCTGTCACAAATGGGCGTTTGGGGAAAATACGGGTTTTTTTAAAAAACAAAGGGGTTTTAAAAAGGGGCCAATTTGTGCGAAAAAGGTTTATCCTGCCCCTCACATTTTGTTTTTGTATAAATACGGAAATGAAACGCTATACATTTATTTATCCTTCTGACGTTTCCGAAGCAGTATCAAGTTATTTTTTTAAAAAAAAGTTAAAGTGAAAAATTAAAAATTGTTAAAAAGGGTTTTGAACTTTTTTACGATTATATCAGTTTTTTGGACGATGACGTTCTCAAATTAAATGGACCACCAAAAAAAAGGGGGAACCACCCCCATCTGGGGGTCAAAATGTCACCGGGGGAAAAATCAAATTTGAAGACTTGAAGGAGTTTTTTTACAAAAAAAAAAAATTTGCCAGTGCCGGCGGCAAATTTTTCCCTTCAAAAATTCGACATCCCCTTCGAATAAAAAAATACCGAAATCGACAAAAGGGTTTTTCACACAATAAAACGAAGACTATCCTCTTCTTGGAAATATCACCATCACCGCCGAACAAATTTCCCGAGAAACACCCTCATGCCCAAGGAGGGGCAAATTGATAACGATGAAGACGTCCTTTTCCGTGCTAAAACTGGAATTGGAAGTCGCACAGAAAAAACCCTTAGTGCTGCCCCAAAAAAATTTCGGGGGGGGCACCGGACATCTACTTTACCACCAGTACGGTGCCAGATGTAAATCTCAATACCCCAATTTAACAAGTTCACGGAAAAAATTAAAAAAAATCTTTTTTTGTTGCACCCAAAAAATCACATAAGCCCCCAACCGAACAATTACTCAAAAAATTGTTTGCGTTAATGTGGAGTTTCCATCTTGGAAGGAAAATGAAAAAACTTTGACAGAATTTTAACGACAATGAATCATCCCCCCGTTTCCTCTGAAGAATTAAAAAACCCACAAATTGTTGGGAAACATATTGGTTTTTTGCCCGGGGTTTAAAAAAAGGACGATGCTCCCCCGTGAGATGCTTTTACCCATTTTTTTCGATGGCCTTTTCAGTAACAGGAAAAGTAAAGCTGCCGGGGCCTGGCACTCACCTATTTTTTTTTAAAAAATAATTCCAAATTTGGAAGATACAGCTGGAATACTCCCCAAAGTTGGCAGGACTGGCAAGACTTCCAAAGCCTTTATCAACTTGATGAATTCAAGAACTTAATTTTCCTTTTTTTATAACTCAAGGGGAAATTTTATATGTAAATATTTAATCTTAGAAAAAAAAAAAACGTCGTTTTAAAATTGTAGTGTCTTATTTTTTTTCATTTTTTTTTTTTTCAGGTCATTCTGGTTTAAAAGGCTTGTGTCAAAAAAAAAATTAATTTATTCAAACCCTTGGAAAATTTTCCAACTGTTTGAATACAACTGATTTTGAAAACATTAATTTTGGGAAAAAAACCCTTTTTTGGATCACAACTCCAAAAAATTTTTTTTTAAAAATTTTTGATCCAAAAAAAAAGGGTTTTTTTGTACATATAAAGCCGGAGTCTCATGCATCCCCTCCCCAAGTTCTGACCAATCAAAAAAATTTCGGATGATCGGATCGTCGGAAAAGTCGTTTGGCACCGTACTGGTGGTAAAGTAGATGTCCGGTGTCCCCTCCGTAAATTTTTTGGACCCCCTTAAAAGGGGCCCTCTGTGCGACTTCCAATTCCATTATAGCACGGAAGAGGACGTCTTCATCGTTATCAATTTGCTCCTCCATTGGCGAGGGGGTGTTTCGGGAAATTTGTTCGGCGGTCGATGGGTATTTCCAACGAAGAGGGTAGTCGGTTCGTTTATTGTGTGATTTAGAACCCTTTGTCGTTTCGGTACTTTTATTCGAACCATGTCGAACTCTTGAGGGCACTTCCGCCGCCAGCACTGGCAAACTTTTTTTTTGTAACCAAAAACTCCTTCGTCTTCAAATTCTGATTTTTCTTCCAGGACATCATTTTTACCTCTGAATGTGGTCGGTTCCGGTGTTTTTGGTGGTCCTTTAATTTGAGAACGTCATCGTCCAGAAAACTGATATAATAGTCAAACTGTTCAAAAGCCATTTTTAACGAATTAAATTGACTTAACTGTTTAAAAAAACAAACCCGATACTGCTTCGGACAACGTCAGAAGGATAAATAAATGTATATCGTTTCATTTCAGTATTTATACATAAACAAAATGTACGCGTCAGCGATAAGCATATCACACTTTCTCTATAAACTGTTTGATTTAATTACACAAGATGTATATAATACCCGTATCAAATTTCCACAAACGCCCATTTGTGACAGGAAAAAAATGTCAGTTTTTTATAACATTGAAGGTATTATTGCGAGTGGAAAGTCGATTGTTCTTGAGAATTTAAAAAAGAACTGGAACATTGAATATGAACCTGTCGAAATTTGGCAATCATACAAGGGCATATCGTGAACCTGCAATCCACACAATAAATTTTCAAATTCTCGCTCTATCCACCTTTATGCAACGCTTTGTGCGTGACAAAACGAAAAGGCCCACATTAATGGAGCGTTCCCCTTTAAGCGTGGGAATATTCCTCGAACAGGCATGGAATAATTGCACGACTCGAACGGTGGTTTGGATCAGAGACACAATAGAATTCCTAAAGTGGACAATGTTCTCTACTAGAAAAATGTTAAAGTTACACCCACTAAATTTTTTCCAACTTTAACTCTCGTCACGAAGTTTACTAGTGTAAATTAGCACAATAAAAGTTACTAAACTTTTTCCAACTTTAACTCGTCACGAATTTTACTAGTGTAAATTAGTCACAATAAAGTTACTAAACTTTTTCCAATTTCAACTCGTCACGAATTTTACTAGTGTAAATTAGGTCACAATAAAAGTTACTAGGCCTTTTGCTCAATTTTAACTCGTCACAATTTTACTAGTGTAAATCAGTCAAAATAAAAGATTACGAGATGTTATGCTCAATTTTTCCAACTTTAACCCCCGTCAGTAAGTTTGGTAGTTTACCAAAAATATAGTTGTGACTCGATACTAGAATAGGTCCATATGTTTGTGGTCTACGTTTCATCAATTATCTTTTCGTTCTTTTTACAGTTTACATTACGTGGCCACTTTTACTCCCGTTAAATTTGAAACTGTAAAATCGGTCGATTGAATCCGATGAGAAAAAGAAATCGCAAAAGACAAAATAATAGTTTATGGGAAATTGATTCATTATACAGATCGAGAGGAAAACGATTGGCTTTAAAAATGAGATATATTTGGATTAAAGATATCCAACTATAGACGATTTTCAGGTGAACGTTTCATGAGCTCCTGAGCGACAAGGATCCCTGGTATCCAGGTGGGCCGGTTGGAGAACGAACGAAATGGTTTTATAAAATTTGCGCAGCCCTAAGCCCCCCGTGCAAGTCCTTTGTCGAAGATTCCAGTGCGTTTTCAAAATCAAAAACTAGAAATTTGGTCTGTCCATTTACAATTCGACGTGGTTGTTGGAAATTTTACCGATATGAAAAATTTATCGTTTCGCCCTCGCAAACTTCGACATTTTCTCGAGCGGCTACGACGCGGTTATCTAGGAGTTGCATGCTCGTTTACGTCAAAAAAATTTTAGATCATAAGATTCCCGTGGACAAATCGGGACTATATTTCTTCAAAACAAATAAACATTGAATTTGTTACTAGCGGCGAGGCCTGTCCGATTATTCCTGTCTCTTTCACGATAACGTTCGCTTTATGTGTACATCTACAATAGTGTATATGCGAGTGAAATTATGGCCTCGATCAAACCTAATAATTATGGAATGAGTGTGCGAGAAATTGCTAAATTTTGTGCCATCGAACATCGATAAAAGTATGTCTGTGGTCAGAGGCATTACGGTAGGCTGGCAAATGAATGGGGATCTTTGGGAGTCGACATTATGCATTTGCGCGCATAAATTAACGTAAAGAAATCCAAATATTTTGCCCAAATATTGGTCCCGTTAACTATTTGAGTTTTAGTCGGACGTAGTTCTGTAACAACGAATCGGCCCATTATTAGCTCTTTATTCGAACCCATGACCCCGTTTGTAAAACGGCGTTATACAGCGAATCGTGCCAGTACCTCCGCGGCGTATTACTAACGGTAAACAATTTCAATTGGCCTATCAAACGAGCAACAATACTCATGCCAAATGGATGTCGACCGATCGTCCTACTTCTACGTGCGCAGACCCTCGGTTCCTGTACGGCCATGAAAGCTATGCCATCAAAGGTTGAACGATTATTTCAACAAGGACAAATGGTCAGTCGAATAAATATACAAGTGCAAAGCATTACCAATAGCCGACTAGGTACTTTGGTCGGCAGATGTAACTTTAACGGATACCTGGAAACAATTTCACGGAAAAAGGCCAAAACGATGGATAAATCAATTTGAAATGTATCACACTAATTATGCGGACGACGATAAACAGAGTACCCTGTACAAATCTCAATTCTTACGGGCAGAACATTGTGGTAAAGTTAACACTAGTATTTTGGACGTTTGTTTAGACCAGGGCGTATATTCGGCATATTGTCTAGAACCGTATCAAACAATCCAAGACAGTTTGTGGATAACCGTGGAGACGGGCATTCTTGTACATCAGACAAATGTAAAAATTAACGATAGGATGCAGTCCGATTTGAATTCGAAAATAAGGTTTTATACATTTTACACGGTCAATATGCCACCATGAATGTTACCAATAAATTAATATATGGAGACAGGACCGGAAGAAAATACCGAAACGACCGTTCAGGCAAAACCCTATGCAATGAACGTTAATGAAACAGTAAGAGGACGCCATCTAGCAGTTTGTCTGTGGGTCTCGTTGGTCGACAAATCGTACGATTTATCAAAGATAATATTGATATATCGTTTCAATTTCTCGCCGACTACATGCAAGAGTTATGACCCTGTCTATAGGTAATTACACCATTGTTAGTCAGTCGGTACTCGTTATTCTGGAAAAAATCGATCGGATCATTATGAGACCGTTACTGATAGACAGTCTCGATCGTTACAACGAAAATCATTATGTTAACTTTCTGAGAACGATTACATTGGAAAAGTTTTTCAATGATAAATTTTACTTGGATTTTAGAAATACATCCGTACCGTTTAAATGGACCTTTGGCGAGTATTATGATAACGATACTGTTCGAAGCCGTTTAATTTGGACACCCGATCCTCGGCAAGTGCCCATAAAATTTAAACTTTATCGCGGTCAAAGAGCTTGGACCGGCAGGGGAAGTATAAATGAAAAATTGACCGACGGATGTTTTTTACTAAATTCCGACGGAAGCGCCGGCAAACTTTTTCTTAACTAGTAAATGAGAACACAGTTTTTACTTTGTTTACTATCACTATATTAATTAATTTATAAAACAGTGACTGCAGTTTCGTAGTACTACTACATTATCAAACTGAAAACTTTAATGTAGTAGTACTACGAAACTGCAGTCACTGTTTTATAAATTAATTAATATAGTGATAGTAAACAATGCTTTGTTCTCATTACTAGTTAAAAATGAACTATCACAAGTAACTGGACACCTCAATTCAATATTTAAACTTTTTCTTTAGGATTTTCTCAGGAATCGAAAAAAGTCACCGAATGTTCAAATTGGAACGATTTCTAAAGTACTATTCAGAGGGGTTTTGATATGTCAGAATTTTCAACATACGATCCCAGAGATCAGTTGGAAAAAAAATTATCAAATTTAAAAGAGTTTCAGTTTTGATTTGGGATTTTTACTAATCTCGACCATTGTATAAAAAAATGCCATCTTCGTTATTTCTTGCAATGCAAAATAAGGTAAAATTAATTGGAGGTCGAAAAGACCAGGAAAACATTTGCATTATAATGGAAAATGCCATCTTTGTTATTAACAAATGACTTTGTATATTTTTTTCATCGACAAGGTTGGAGCAATGCAAAATAGAGTAAAATTAATTGGAGGTCGAAAAGACCAGGAAAACATTTCCATATAATGGAAAATGCCATTTTTTATTAACAAATGACTTTGTGTATTGTTTTTTCATCGACAAGGTTGACAATGCAAAATAGGTAAAATTAATTGGAGGTCGAAAAGACAGGAAAACATTTGCATTATAATGGAAAATGCCATCTTCGTTATTTATTTTTAATTTTTCATCGACAAGGTTATAATGCAAAATAGGTAAAATTAATTGAAGGACGAAAGACCAGGAAAACATTTGCATTATAATGGAAAATGCCATCTTTATTATTAACAAATGACTTTGTGTATTGTTTATCGACACAAGGAAGAAAAAGAATCGTATAAATTGGCCGAACAATTCGATGTATACTTAGTTCTGGTTAAACAGTCGTCAATACCAAGCAATAGAAAAATGAACGGAAAAGTGTCGATCATCGGAACATATATCGAATATGTAAAAAAAAATGATCAAACGTCAACAGAACATCAACTGCTTCAACAAGTGGACAGTGCCCCAACAACGTGAACAGTACCCCAACAACATGGAGCGTCTGGAAAAACCCAAACGAAGATTGTTTACCAAACTCTAAGGTTGAGTAGTGCCCCAACAACGTGGACCAGTGTCCCAACAACAGGGGTATCTGGGCCAAATGGAAAAAACAAGACAAATTTACCGAAACTTGTAAAGGAACAGTGCCTCAGCACATGAACCAGTGCCTCAGCAACATGGTACGACATCAGAGCATTTTCAGCAACATGAACCAGTGCCACACAGCATGGACGACATCAGAGCATTTTCAGCAACATGGACCAGTGCCACAACAACATGGGCCGGCGATCAAAGCATTTTCAGAACATGAACCAGTGTCTGGGCCAAATGAAAAAAAACCCAACAAATTTACCACACTTACAGGATTGAAGAAGGACCCTTGGACTCAAAGTAAAGAAGTAACTGTGAGTAGCTGTGACTTTTTTTGGGCAAATCGAAGGACCGAAATCATACGAAATAAATTTGTTCCATATTTAGAATCCTGTATGAAATGACAAGATTACACATACTACTTTCGTAATGGTTTCTTCAAATATTATCAGTTTAATGAGCAAGAAAACGGTACAATTTCTTCTGACCAATTTGAACTTTCAATATGTATGGCGAGTTCCGTTTAGATGTACATGTAAAGATTCCCAGGGCAAGCAACACCTGACGCATTTTTATATCGTCAAGCCAACGAGCTCATTGGTACATTTGATAACGGACTATTTGGATGTGAACTGTGACTGTAATGGTGTGGTGGAGACCCTACGTATATGATTACATCCATTGTCCATTCCCATCACTGGAAAATGGATGCAGATCACTGCATAAACAAAGAGCAAAAACCGTTACGCTCATCTATGGAAAAGCAGAAGCGGGTGCTCTGATCAGGACCGAACAGGGCCAGGATTATGCGAAATTTCTAAATCGTAAAATTTATTATACCGACTCTGTACGGTTGGAGGTAATCAAAAACTCGACATGAAGAAATTGCCGTCGAAAGATCTAGCGGTGATAAAATTCGTAACTCAATTTCTCATTAACAAGACTTTGGCGCCTATTATTGTATAATTACATTGGTTTGATTGTCACATTATCTATGTGTGTTGTGTGTGTGTGTTTTCCACTATTCAATTTATTAAGCTTCGACCCAAAAATGGATTTCGAAATACCAAAAATCATTGTTCGTTCAAATGTTAATAATCGCGATTTATCCATTCGAAAAATTCTCTCATGTATGTGTACCGATTCGATTGTTCAGAGTATAGCCAATCATTTTTATCTTAATCATAAGGTTAAAAGCAAATTGCTGGGGGACGCAAACTGCAATGGCCTATTCTACGACCCCGTTCAGAATGAAATTACATTAACTGTGACGTCCGAGTTGGAGAAGCTTGTTCGCTGTATAAACTCGATTGATTGGACGAATTTGACATTTTTATAAACAACGTTTGGTGAAAAACTACAACGGCGGCTGCGACGAAAACCAGAGACCTTAGATCGAAAATCACACGCTCGTTTTGTATGTCAATCTCTACATAACAGCTCGGTACGAACGTGTTTTGCTAAAAGTGCGACCGTCACGCCTTTTTAAACATCGATACCATCAACTTCTCTGAATTTTAATCAATCAAATCTGATGGCTCTGTTATTTACTTGAGTCGGCCCTCGCAGACCAGACAAGCCACTGCTGAACTCGACGGTAAGCCAATGGTAATCTGCCTATATTTTTGAAATTGATGGTACGAGTAACGAGGATGAACGACCACTGCGATTTTACCAATATGGGCACAATGGGTTAGAAAGTCAACAAACTTTAAGTTTCCCTTTCCGTATTTAAGCTAAAGATTCGAGAAAAATCCTTACGAGAATCCGCGACCATCGTTGCGTGCAAGTAGTGCCTCGAAAATCGAACGCCTTATACCAAACACCAATTGGGAGTTGTTGCATACACATTGACGAAAGCGAAGCTTTCGGATATATGTTTTACAATAAAACGAGGTACTCGGTCAATGGTTATCATTAATTCACACTGTCTATTTTGCAAGAAAATTTTCAGCTACAGTGGAAGAAAATTGTTAAACGATACGGGAAAAAATTGTTCAGCTACGAGTGGCAAGAAAATGTACGATTGTAATATTGCAGAATACGGCGATAATTTAGGTTTTATGATGAAAATAAAAGTGAGGTGAAGAAAGTGATATTAATGAAAACACGTTTCCTTTGGTGAGTTTCATGGACGAACCACTTGACGTACAAATAAGCAAAAGAATATTCCGTTATCGTTGGAAATATACTGGAGCAAGAAAAACCTATTGTTCAATTAATACAACCAGACTGGGTGGAGTATTCATTCTATTTACACTCGTGAATTCAAGAGTTTGCTGGAGAGTTTAAAATTAAAAATTAATGTTCAGGATATTTATTCTACCGAAAGTTTTACGTTTTCGGTAAACGAAAAAATTCAAGCTACATTTGAAATTTGTGAAAAATACCTATGTCTTGAAATAATCAGCAATTACACCAAACTTTGTTTATTTGAGGAAGACATTCCACCATTGTTAAATTGTTAGTTATATTAAGACGTTAACGAGAGAAATGGTCAATAAAAGCACTGGGAACGGGAGAAAAACCCGAAACGATGACAAATTACCTGGAAGTATTGTGTCTACAATGCACAACACCTCACGGGTTAGCTTGAAAAAAAAAACAAGAAACCCAAACACCGGTCTGGAGGAAAAATTTGCATATTCCAACAGTTGAAGAAAAAAACATGTTTGATTTTAAGTAACGGAACTTGGATTTTTTCCACCTATTTAAATACCTTATGTCGTTATCAGTTTAAAGCTTGACCAAAAAATAAATGTTAAACGACTTGCATTGTTTGTACTTTTTTTTCCCAAACCCAATCTAGTCCAAAAAATTTAATTGTTTACAAGTCCATAACACCGTGTTGTTCTTTTTGTAGGAATTTGTGTGATTTTGCTTATCTACTTTGTTTCAGGTGCGTTAGGGTTTGGCATTAAAATTCGTATAAATACACGCGACCTGCTCAATTTTCAGTCAATTAACAACTAGATAAAAGTTGTACAACGTACAGAAAAAATGTGTATTGCGTACGATATTCAGACTTTAAAATACAAAAGTGTCAAGTCGCTGTTTAAAAATGGAAATTATAACAATGACTTCCAGCCCAGTCATTTACCCTCCGGTCCGGGCCATACGCTCGGCTGTTATTTTTCCTTCACAATTTCATAATGGACTTTCCGTTTGTTGGCTCCAGGACGTATTTAAAATTTTGGCAAGTGGCGCTACAATGCAAGAAAGGAATGGATCATATCAGGCGGGTCCAACGATCTTTGTGCAAAACAACGACAACGAACCATCAGTTATTCTACGATAGGGCAAAGACGTTCGTAGTGACCTGGTTTCTATTGCAAGATATACTGGAATTTATTCGAGAATTACCCGAAACGGCGAGATTTCGTTATTTACCCGATAATTGCACAATACGGTTACTTTCTCTAGCAAAAGAACATTTACAAGTTTGCTGTCCACCAACGTTGAGCGGTAATGGTAACAAACGAAATGTTTGTGCTTTTTTTGATTGGAACGATAACGTTAACAACATCTATCTTTACGGTCTGAATTGTTCAATGTCGCGTTTAAAACCATTTTATCCAATTTATTTTCCACAGCGTCGCTTCTATAAAAAATTTGGCAGAAACTTTGAACACAATGACATGACAACTTTTATCGATCAGTTAATAAAGTCCAATACGAAAATTTGCACCATGACAATCGTCGAAGAAGAAGAGGCCAGCGGAAGCAGCACCGTCACCGAGTGACGAATCACCGTCACCGAGTGACGAATACGTTTATACCTATAATTTTTAGATATAGTATATTTTGTACACCAATATTTAGATATAGTATATTTTGTACACCATTTTTCTGTGCAATAAAACGGTTGTCTTGTAAAATGCATTTTCTTTAATGTTACTAGAGCCAAAAAAAGGGAAAATAAAAACCCACAGCTCTATAGTTTAGATAGAAATACAACTTTAACACATTAAAGTGTTTCATGTTACTAGGTTAAAGAAATTGAAAAGAAATACACTTGGTTCTTTAGACAAGCGAAATAGTTTAGATAGAAATACAACTTTAATACATCAAAGTGTTTTATGTTACTAGGTCCAAGAAATTGAAAAGAAATACACTTGGTTCTTTAGACAAGCGAAATAGTTTTTCCGTCATTTTTCAACTCGTTATGATTTTTCTTCTGTTGGTGTCAAACGATAGAGTTTATAACTCTTTTCACTTGTCTCGGAGGGTTTTTCTAAAGTTGTACGAAAAAAAATGGCTTTGATAAAAACCAACAAAGTAAAAACCAAAACGGGTTGAAAACTCTTAAATTTGTCCAACGTTAGAATTTTACATTTTACGATTTTTCCTTGGGTTTTAAAACTAAAAATTGTCCAGCGGATAAATGGAGAGTTTTTTTTTTTGCAAGTTATACAACATATAGCTAGTTTTGAAACATGTAGCTAGTTTTGAAACATGTAGTCATTCGTCCACTTGACAATTTTGTTTTTAATAATACCTGAGCAATTCTAATGAAAAAGAATAATAAATTAGTTTTGGTTAGATCCGATTTATTTATTCAGGTTATAATTTTATACACTAGATACATAGATACATATAAATATTTTACAACTTGGAAAAAAGTAGCAGCAAAAAATCTCTTATCATCCTTTAGAATATTATGATGAATCATGGAAGGGTCTGAATTTTCTGTGAAATTTTTACTGTTTCCAATTGTAATCATATACGTAGAGGTCTCCACCCACCCACGTCAAGTCAATGTTCACATCCAAATAGTCCGTTATCAAATGTACTAATGGTGCTTCGTTCGCTTGACGATATAAAAATGCGTGCAGGTGTTGCTTGCCCTGGGAATCTTCACATGTACATCTAAACGGAACCTCGCCCGCCGATACATATTGAAAGTTCAAATTGGTCAGAAGAAATTGTAATTCGTTTTCTTGCCCATTAAACCGATAATATTTGAAGAAACCATTACGAAAGTAGGGTATGTGTAATCTTGTCATTTCATACAGGATTCTAAATATGAGACAAAATTTGATTTTGACAGATTTCGGTCCTTCGATTTGCCCCAAAAAATGTCACAGCTACTCACAGTTACCTCTTTTACTCTTTGGGAGCTTCCAAGGGTCCTTCTTCAATCCTTGTAAGTGTGGGTAAATTTGTTGGGTTTTTCATTTAGCCCAGACACTGGTTCATGTTTGCTAAAAAGCTGACGCCGGCCCATGTTTTGTGGCACTGGTCATTTGCTGAAAATGCTCTGATGTCGGTCCATGTTGTTTGTGGCCTGGTTCATATTTCTGAAAATGCTCTGATGTCGGTCCATGTTGACTGAGGCACCTGGTTCATGTTGCTGAGGCACTGGTTCCTTTACAAGTTTCGTAAATTTGTCTTGTTTTTCCATTTGGCCCAGACACTCCCTGTTGTTGGGACATGGTCCACGTTGTTGGGGCACTACTTCAATCCTTATGAGTTTGGGTAAATTAATCTTCGTTTGGGTTTTCCAGACCTCCATGTTGTTGGGTACTGCTTCACGTTGTTGGGGCACTGGTCCACGTTGTTGGGAAGCGCGTTGATGTTCCTGTTGACGTTTGATCATTTTTTTTTACATATTCGATATATGTTCGCTGATGATCGGACACTTTTCCGTTCATTTTTCTTATTGCTTAATATTGGACGACTGTTTAACCAGAACTAAGTATACATCGAATTGTTCGGCCTATTTATACGATTCTTTTTCTTCCTTGTGCGTCGATAAAACAATACACAAAGTCATTTGTTAATAACAAAGATGGCATTTTCCATTATAATGCAAATGTTTTCCTGGTCTTTTCGACCTCAATTAATTTTACCTATTTTGCATTGCTCCAACCTTGTCGTGAAAAAACAATACACAAAGTCATTTGTTAATAACAAAAGATGGCATTTTCATTATAATGCAAATGTTTTCCTGGTCTTTTCGACCTCCAATTAATTTACCTATTTGCGTATGCGATAAAAACTCAAATAATAAGTGCATTTTTACAATATCTGTAAAAATCCAAGTAAACAGAAACTCTTTTAATTTGATAATTTTTTCTTTAATCTTGGGATCGTATGTTGAAAATTTGGACATATCAAAACCCCTCTGAATAGTACTTGTGAAATCGTTCAATTTGACATTCATGGCTTTTTCGATTCTAGAAAATCGGGATAAAGAAAAAGTTTGCCTTCATCGGAATTTAGTAAAACATCATCAGTCAATTTTTCATTTACTTCCCCGGTTCAAGCTCTTTTCTGCGATAAGTTTAAATTTTATGGGACTTCCGAGGATCAGGTGTCAAATTAAACGGCTTCGAACAAGTATCGTAATCGTATACTCCAGGTCATTTAAAGTAGGATGTATTTCAAAATCCAAGTAATTCATCATTGAAAAACTTTCCAACATAACGTTTCCCAAAAGTTCATAATGATTTTGTTGTAACGATCAGGACTTCTACCACTAGCGGTCTATAATGATCCGGATCATTTTTCCAGAATAACGATTACGTACTGACTTAACAATGGTTAATTACCTTAGACAGGTCACTAACTCTTGCATGTAGTCGAGAAGTTGAAACGATATAAATATTATCTTTTGATAAATCGTACGTTTGTCCACAGACAAACTGCTAGGATGGCGTCCTCTTTACCGTTTCCACGTTTAACGTTCATTGCATAGGGTTTTGCCTGAACGGTCGTTTCGTATTTTCTTTTTCGGTCCCTCTCCATATATTAATTATTGTAACATTCATGGTGGCATATTGACCGTGTAAAATATAAAAACCTTATTTTAATTCAAATCGGACTGCATCCTATTTAATTTTTACATTTGTCTGATGTCAAGAATCCCGTCCACGGTTATCCACAAACTGTCTTGGATTGTTTGATACGTTCCCTTAGACACATATGCCGAATATACGCCCTGGTCTAAACAAACGTCCAAAATACTAGTGTTAACTTTCCACAATGTTCTGCCCGTAAGTTGAGATTTGTACAGGGTACTCTGTTTATCGTCGTCCATAATTAGTGTGATACATTTCAAATTGAGTTTATCCATCGTTTTGGCCTTTTCGTGAAATTGTTTCCAGGTATCCGTTAAAGTTACATCTGCCGACCAAAGTACCTAGTCGGCTATTGGTAATGCTTTTGCACCTCTGTATATTTATCTTCGACTGACCATTTGTCCTTGTTGAAATAATCGTTCAACTCTTTGATGGCATAGCGTTTCATTATGGCCGTACGGAACCGGGGTTGCGCACGTAGAATGGACGATCGGTCGACTCCATTTATGGTATTGTTCTCTTTTGATGGAATTAAATTTTTACCGTTAATACGCCGCGGAGGTACCGGCACGTTCGGCCGTATAACGCCGTTTTAAAAGGGTCGGGTTCGAATAAAAAATAATGGGCCGTTTCCCGTTTTACCAGGAACTACGTCCGACTCTAAAAACTCAAATAGTTAACGGGACCAATTTTTGGGCAAAATATTTGGTTTCTTTACGTTAATTATCCCAAAATCTAATGTGGACTCCAAAAGTCCCCCATTCATTTGGCGGCCTACCGTAATGCATCTGGACCACAGAGCCGATTATGTTATCGTGTTCGGATGGCACAAAAATTTTTAATTTCTCCCCATTCTAATTATTAGGTTTGATCGAGGCCATATTTCACTCGCATTCACTTTGTGATGTACCATATGTGCGAACGTTATCGTGAAAGAGACAGGAATTTTCCGGGATAGACCCCTCGCCGCATAACAAATTCAATGTTTATTTGTTTTAAGAAATATAGCCCCGATTATCCGAACCCAATGATCAAAATTTTTTTTGACGTAAACGAGCATCACCCAAGATAACCCTGTAACCGTTTAAAAATGTCGAAAGTTTGGTGGCAAACGATAAATTTTTCTATATCGGGAAAAATTTTCCAACAACACGTCAATTGTAAATGGACGAGCCCAAAATTTTCCCTAGTTTTTGATTTTGAAAAAACACTGGAATCTTCGACAAAGGACTTAAAGTGGCTGGGTCCCAATTTTTAAAAAAAACCAATTTTTCGTTCGTTCTCCAAAGGCCCTCGGATCCCAGGATCCTTGTCCTCGGGGAGCTAAGGAAACGTTCACACTAAAAAATCGTTCATAGTTGGATATCTTTTAATCCAAAATTCTATTTTAAAAAATCGTTTTCTCTCGATCTGTATAATGACTCAATTTCCTAAACTAATTTTGTCTTTGTTTCTTTTCTCATCGGATTCAAATTCGACCGATTTTACAGTTTCAAATTTAACGGGGAAAGTGCCACTAAACTTAAAAAAAAAAGAAAAAAATTGATGAAATGTAGACCACAAACTATGGACCTTATTCAGTATCAATACAACTATATTTTGGTAAATACAAACTTTACGAAGGGTTAAAGTTGAAAAATTGAGCCAACATCTCGTTTTTATTTTTTGATTTACACTAGTAAAATTCGGACGAGTTAAAATTAAAAAAGGCCTAGCAACTTTTATTGTGACTAATTTACCTAGTAAAATTCGTGACGAGTTAAAATTGGAAAAAAATTTAGTAACTTTTATTGTGACTAATTTACACTAGTAAAATTCGTGACGAGTTAAAGTTGGAAAAAAAAGTTTAGTAACTTTTATTGTCTAATTAACACTAGTAAACTTCGTGACGAGTTAAAGTTGGAAAAAAAAGGTTTTGTCCCGGGATTCTATTGTGTCTCTGATCCAAACCACCGTTCGAGTGTTTAAATTTTTGATTGGATCTAGGTCCAAATCGCCATGAAAAAAATACATCTGTCGATCTGGAAAAAAGGTTTCGTGTAATTTAAAAAGTTGTTCCAAAGAAGATACTTTACGCCTTCTTTCTTCGGATGCGTTTTAATCTTCGATAGGCCACTTTGGGCGTAGTTCGTAGGTAAATGAACCCTCTGAGTGGCGTTAATGTTTCCAATGTTTTTGTCAAAGTGGACATTGCAATGTATTGCGGATGTGAAAACCTATTATTCCTGCCTGTTCGAGGAATATTCCCCACGCTTAAAAGGGCGCTCCATTAATGTGGGCCTTTTCGTTTGTAAAGCACAAACCGTTGCATAAAGGCGGATATAGCGGAATTTGAAAATTTTTGTGTGGGTCCGGTTCCATTCATCAAATCGGAAAACCAACCTTGATTTCCAAATTTCACAGGTTCATATTCAATGTTAGTTCTTTTATTCTCAAGAACGATCAACTTTCCCCTTATTACCTTCAATGTATAAAAAAGGGGGTTTTTCTGTCACAAATGGGCGTTTGTGGAAATGTTATGGGTTATTTATACACTTGTATAATTAAAGCAAACGGTTTATAGAGCAAACAATTTTTGCTAAGGTTTATCGCTGACGCGTAACATTTTGTTTATGTAAAAATACAAATGAAACGCTATACATTTAATTATCCTTCTGACGTTTTAAAGCAGTATCAAAATTAGTTTTAAAAAACAGTTAAAGTGTCAATTAATTCTTAAAAATGGCTTTGAACAGTTTGCGATTATATCCCGTTTTCTGGACAAAAGAAATTCTAAATTAAATGGACCAAAAAAACACCGGAACCGACCACATCTAGAAGGGCAAAATGATTCCGAAAATCAGGTTTGGACTTGAAGGGTTTTGGTTTAAAAAAAAATTTTCCAAATGCCGGCGGGCCCCAAAAAAGTTTTTGACATGCACGTTCGAATGAAAAAAATACCGAAATCGACAAAGGTTCTAAATTTACACAATAAAACAACCAAATACCCCCTTGTTGGAAATATCACCTCGCCGGCCCAAATTTCCCCAAAACACCCTCAGCCCAATGGAGGAGCAAATTAAAAACGAAAGATTCCTCTTCCCCTGTTAACTAGTTGGAAGTCCCAAACCCTTAAATACTGTCCGAAAAATTTTGGAGGGGCACCGGACATTCTTTTCCCAGTACGGTACCAGATTAAATCTCAATATCGAATTTAAAAAAGTTCAAGGGAAATTTAAGAAAAAAATCTTTTAGGTCCCTTTTAAGATCCCAAAGCTAACGAACAATTCTCAAAATTGTTTCGTTAAAGTAGGGTTTCCATCTTGGAAGGAAAATGTTGACAGAATTTTAACGACAATGAATCATCCTCAGTTTCCTCTGAAAAATTGAAAAACCACAAATTGTTGGGAAACATATTGGTCTGTTTTTTAGTTTTAACAAACGGACGATGCTGCCTGTGGATGTTTTAATTTTGTCGATCCTTTTCGCCAACGGAAAAAAAAAACTGGGCCGTGGCACTCACCTATTTTATGTTAAATCAATAATTACCAGTGGAAGATACAGCTGGAATACCCCGAATGTTGGCAGCACTGGCAAGATTTTAGAAGCCTTTATCAACTTGATGGACAAAGGTTTCCAATTTTCCGAAGCGGCCGTCGATGCAATTGAAAAACTTATGTAGTCATTGTATTATAACTTTAGGAATTTGTAGTAGATATGCAAGGTATGTATCAACACAATAAGGGTAGTTTTTCCCATGTATTTCTTATGGGAGAAATTTAAGCCCCTAAAACACAATTTTATCGCCATTTTCAACCCCTACTCAAAATAGAGGATGATTTTAAATAGGGGTAGTTTTTGTAGGGCCATTAGTGCCCACCTAACACCACCAGGGTCATCTGACGTCATCATGGTCAGCAGGGTCAGTTTAAAAATAATTAAATAAATAAAATCTTCAAATAAATAACCTGCTGCAGGATTCACGTCCTATTGCTCACAAAGTCCACGTGCTGCCATTGCACCACGGGAGAATATTAGATATTGTTGTGAAATAGATATATAGTAGAAGTGACGTAAATAATTAAATAAATAAACAAATAATAACCTAGCAGGATTCGAACCAGGTATAAGATCCGTGAGGTAACATCTCGTTCCAGCGCCTAACCCATTCGGCCACGAAGGTATATTAAAAATAAATGTTAAATAGTTGTAAACATAATAAAAATAATACAAAAGGGCCAATGCGAACGTCATTGGTGTTTTGCTGGTTGCATAATTTATTTAGGAATCTTAGTCTAACTATATTTAAAGATATTACGCAAGTGTCACTTGTCAAATTCATGTATTAATCAACGCTCCTGAATTATTCTGTATTTGTAGCAGTATATAATAGATAGCGTTAGGTAGGTAGGTACATCCCGATGATGATGTTGGTTAAATATAGAAACGTTGGCATTTGTTATTGTTAAATAATTAAATAAAAAGGCTATGTAGGGGCTCGAACCAGGAAAATATGCATTAATTATTTAATTCATATATCAAAAAATGGCTTTAAAAATTCTGCCAAACGAACAGTGCTTAAATAGCAATGCATTCAAGTATTGGGTAATATATAAATCAGTGTATAGGGTAAATAAAAAACGAGGTGACTCAAGCATACATATAGGCGCGCCTAATATCTTAAAAAAATAAGATTGCTACCCCTAGAAATTTTATATTAAATATGTTTCTTAAGCCATAATGTGCAACCAGTTTAAAAATTATACAAATCGGATTGAAAGAAAAATTTCATATCTAGGTTTTAAGTCAGAGCTTTTAGCGCGCTTTAAAAATTAAGTTTGCAATCCCCATACACATATATTTATGGGTTAGGCCTAACGTAGGATAAAAGCAACTTATATATTAATTAAAAACACAGCCAGTGGATTACCTCATCACCACGCGCGGGTAACATAGAAAAGGATCAAGGGCAATTGTTAAACAATTTAGGTTTCGTGCAGTATAATTTGAATAAGTCTATGAATAAATTAATTAATTACATAGTTATGTTTGAATCAAACAGAAAATAATGAATCCACGTGTATTCAAGAAAGGTGTGGTTTATGAATCGATTGCAGTTGCATATTTTACACGTTAAATATTAATTAGAAAAAATCACATTAACAGAACCGTAATATTTAATATTAAGACTGACTACGTAAAACTAACTTTTATAACATAATTAATAAAAATGGGGAAAAGTTATAAAAAAAAGTTTCTAAAATAATTAACAGTAAATGCATTAACACCTACTAAGTAAATCAATCAAATAAAAATTAATTTATTAAATTTAGGCGTTTGGTCAATATTTTCAAACTTAGGGTTGCTACCCGTATAAATTATATTTAAATATAGTCCTTAGGCCCTAATGTACCATTAATCAAAAAATCATAAAAATCACATTGACAGAACCCAAATATTTAATAATAACACTGGCTCGCGTAAAACTAACTTTTTTGACATAATTAATAAAAATGGGGGTAAAAAGTTATACCAAACGTATCTAAAATAATTAACACTAAAAATGCATTATAAACACCTAATAAGTAATCAGATCAAATAAAAATGAATTTGTTAAATTTTGGCGTTCGGTCAATATTTTCAACATTAATCAAAAAATCATAAATTTTACATTGACAGAAACCGCCCTATTTAATTTTTAAGTCTAATTTTTTATGTTATAATTAATAAAAATCGCAAATTGCATCAAAAACACACATGTTGAATATTACAAAGCCTCGGTATATTTCCAAAATTGGGGTTCTACCCACATAAATTATAGTAAAATATATACTTAACCCCATTGTATCATTTACACAAAAACCGCAAATATTGCATGTACTGAAACCGATTCATTTAATCTGATTGCAACTTCAGCGCTTACTTTTGGCGCTCGGGTAATATTTCCAAAATTAGGTGCTACCCACATAAATTATAGTAAAATATATTCTTAACGCCTCAATGTATCATTTACAAAAAACCGCAAATATTGCATTACTGAAACCGATTCATTTAACCCGATCGCAACTTTAGGCGCTTAAATAGGTTGTAGATGATTAATTTTTAACTAATCAAAATTTTATTTTATCAGGTAACAACAGAGTCACATTTCAAAGCAATTACAGCGTTCAAGGTAAGTATAAATTAATTGTGTGAATTAATAAAAAAGCACTTACCCGTCCGGTATATACCCTGGGTGGATGACGTAGATAGTTGTTAACAAACCGCCTAGAAAAATAAATTTCTATATATTTTCAGCAAAAATCGTTTGGTTAAAACTTATGCCTATTGTTAATCGCGCCTTGTTGAATTATTCAGAACAAACAATAGTTGCGAGATGTTTTTAAAAACACATATATTTACCCCACATCCTACCTGTTTTTGTATTTGTAAAATAACAACATGCTGACAAAAAATACCTAAAATAATCTAATAAAGCTGTTGTCGACAGAGATGGTAAAAATTAATATAAAAGTACAGAACCAAAGGAAAAAATTATATTTTACCAAATGCATCTGCTACTACGGACCAATCAGCAGGCGGAGAGTTCTGAAAAATACCATAAATCAAAAAATCCCTAAAATAATAATAATAATAATAATACAAAGTACCAAGTAATAAATCAATAATAATAATATATCAATTCTCAAGCACAAAAAGTACACGGCGGTATACCTAAAAAAATATTAAAACAGATGGGGTAAAATACAGATTCAAGATAATGACGTCACCATACAATTAATAGAAAAATTAAATAATATTTCAAAAAAATCCAGATATATTTGTACCGCACCTAACATTAAGCAGATATATTAGTAAAAACACAACATACATAGGTAATTAATACTGAAACCACCCCTGCATATAGTTGAATGATCGCATCCTGATTTTAAGTTCTAGCACCGACGTACAATATTAATAAAAAACACAATATTACACATCGGTCCCAGTAAAATTATCACCTAGAACAGACACCCATCTTAGTTGGTTGAAGGGTTTGCCCTAATTGATTGGCGCAACGTTAAAGCCTCAGATCTAAAGTACCAGGTTAATAAAAAAACAAAACATATACTAGAGATCCAAAAAAATAAAAAATAAAAATTAACAACACAGCATTTTTCCCTCTTTTACAGACTTGGGACTGTCAAAATAATAATAATTAGGATATTTCACCAAAAATTATTATCTTGGTACTAAAAATGCATAATTAATCATCCTAATTATGAAAAGGCCTCACGTTTTTACAGACTTGAGACTGTCAAAATAATAATAATTAGGATATTTCACCAAAAATTATTATCTTGGTATGTTTAAAAATGCGTAATTAATTAATTACCCATAATTACGAATGGGCTGAAGGTCTGTCAGTATGTCAAGTCAGCTGGTTTAGACAATATTGGATTAAAATATTATTACATGATTTGTATAAAATATTAAGGCATATATGTTGAGGGGCATCTTTATATACATACAGAGAAAAATTTTTGATTAAAAACCCAGGTAAAAGGTGTGAACGGCGTCTAAAAATAATTAGATGCAAAAACATTGATATATAGAATACCAGTATGAATGAAGAAATTGCATTGAATAGATAGATTAAAAGTGTAAATATTCATTAGACAAAAAACCGGTGTTTGCAGGTGGGGATTTGTTTAAATACCCCGGTAGCTAGTGTAAATTTTTATTTTATAGTGCAATTTTTTGACCATGGCCTACTACTATACAAACGAGGGTAAGTTTTAATGTTTAACAATTTGGGCCGGCTTTATTTCTCTAAGTGTTGAAAATATATAAATTAAAACGGTTTTTATTTCTCTCTAGAATTGATGGGGTTGATATTTTTTGCGGAGGACGTACTGCAAAATATACTGCCGGAGACGAACGTAAGCTTTGATATTTAAAAATTTTGGTATTTATCTAATAAAATAATTTTCAGTATACAATAGTGGTGACCGACATGCCGTACGATAACACAGCCGGGGAGCTGGTCTGGACCGGACAACCCCCGTGGGCCACCTATGTTATATGTATTTATACACATAATATAAGAAATATTGCCACGGTCTATTTGCCATAATAAAAAATTTAAAAATAATTATAAAATGTATCAACAGACGCTAAATCAAAATCCTAAAAACTTATCAGGGGCGGGGAGCTAATAGAGATGTCAATTATAACGTAAATGTTGTGAATATTTGTTGTTTTTAGTGGGACAAGCTAAAATCAAAAAAGCATATATTTAAAAAATCTATATTGATAAACGGGGTACAGCTGTTACTAATACATTGTTGTAGACCCAGATCTCGACCATTTCTGAAAATAAAAAGGCCACTTAATACCCAGGCATCAACAGGACTCATAAATATTACCATTAAAGTTTATGAAACGCGATCGATAGAGGGCAAAAGCAGAAGAATTGTTTGCAATCTTTACAATACCAAGTTCCGCTATTCCTAAATAAAAAAATACAATTACACATATTTAAATATATATAAAAATCTTACCATTTTTCTTCAACGAATTCAAAGAGTGGTGTCTGTTTATCATATTTTTCTATATTCTTCATTCCGCGGAACACCAGGAAAAGCGGTTTTGTAGGGCTGTTGAATGCTGCTACGCGTTCGTCGCTTAATACCATTCGTTTTGGCAAAAATACATCCCCTAGAGCTTCCAAGGAGACCCGCGTTTGGATACCAAATTTTCCATCTACATTTAATATATTTGATATTTTATAGGGCTTATTAACCACCAAATCGCTGGGTTTAATGACTTTTGGCGCTAGTAGCCCGACTGCATTAACCTCTTCGAGAGAGTTTGATGGGGTTGGTGCGGCCATTTTGAAGTATTATGAAAAAAACACAAGAAACAAACTAATAATTTTTAAGCAAAAAAATTGGGTATTTAAACAAATCCCCCCCTTTGTTAGATTCACATGGAAAAATACCAAACTTTTTTAGCCAATCAGCGAGCGTTTTAAACAAATCCATCACTCCGTTAGTTTCCTATGGAAAAATACCAAACTTTTAACCAATCAGCAAGCGTTTTAATTAAATAATATTAATATAACTTTGTTTGTATGTACAAGCATCATAAATGTACCGTTCTTAGTACAACCGAGCTAAACTATATATTTTATTAAAACTTATGTGTATTATTACACCTCTTAATATAAACAGGGAAAATATTGAAATATCCTAAAGTTTTTAATATGAAGCGATTTTTAATATTTAGTTTGTCCTTTGTTAATATGGTTGTGATAAATTTAGTACAATAAGTATAATATTAGTACAACACAATCAATGTTTAGTGCGCATATATAAGCAAATACAAGCGCTGAAATTGGTCTTTTTACAGTTGTAAAGTGCAGAAATTATTTTTGGTAAGTTTTTTGCTTTTTGATTTAACTTTTCGCGGTATGGTGTTTTATTTTTTTTTATTTCAGAGCGCAAAATGTTTAGGTGTAATAGTTGCAACAATAATTTTAGATTTTATTTTACTGAGGATCATATTTTTTCAACAATTTGCGAAATTACTTTGGTCTATAATGATTCGTTCTTAGATGGACTTCAAAAAAGGGCGCTAGGGCTTTATACAGATAACCTATACATCGACGATTTTTTAGAAAAATTCTCCATTAACCCGTGGTTTTATAAGGAAAGCCAAGAACTAAAGGAAATTATTTATAGTTGCAAAAAATGTTCGATAATGTACGCGGATGACAGGTAATAATTTTTTAATTTTTTAATTAAAAAGTGCAAATTTGAAAATTTACTTGACTATTTTAATTTTATTAGCGAAAATTTACGCAACCCGCAGGGTGTTTTTTACTTTATATTTATATATGCTTTTATGTGGTAATTAATAATAGTAATTAAAAAGCGCAAATTTGAAATTTTACTTGTCTATTTTATTAGTATATGTATCCCGCAGGGTGTTTTTTACTTTATATTTATACATTTTTACACGACAAAATAATAGCAATTAAAGAGCGCAAAGTTGAAATTAAATTTAATGGCGTTTTAGCAGGCCCGTTCTAACTCAGCCAGGAAAACCGTTATTAACAGCAGCAGTTTGTCGCTCACTCTAATGCAGGTGAAAAAATACGAGGTTATTGAAAAAGTTTTTATTTAATAATTTTAAATTTATTATTTACAATGTCATTTAATAATATTTTTAACTGTTCTAAGATACTTAAATTAGGACAAGAGATGCCAAAGAAATTAAGATCTATTTTTCCCGTACGTTCTAAAGACTCTGTAAATTCATTGTACTCAAAATACATTCCATTTTGTATAAAATAGATTCGGCCATTTGTATATCTAAATACACTGTCAATTTTGGAGGGAATTCCTAAAAATAATTCAGATATAATATGTGTTTCCTGAGGCCTAAATGTACATTCATTTAAGGTCCAAACCATATTTTCGCCTATAAATAAATAGGTTTTCCCCTTATTTGTATTAACAATGCCTTGTACATTGATATCAGCCGTACTAATAGCCGTTGTATAGTCTTTCTTTATCAAGTCAAAGGAGCCATATTTGAAAAAGTACAATATATCGTCGGCAATTAGGACAATTTCACCATTAGGTCTCTCGTAAATAGCCGTTACATTTTTAAAATCTTTTGGTAAAAAGGGTAAATAATCGGTTATTAGAAACGGTTTGTTCTTAATTTCTTTGGTCTTTAAATTTAGCATCCATACATATTTTTCATAAAATATATACAACTTATTTCTTACAACTAAAAATGTCTTTAGTGTCTTAAAGTTTAAATCACACAGGTCAGGCTCTTCAGGTGTTTCAGTGGTTGTTTTTACTGCTGGTTTAACAGTTGTGGTGGTGTTGGTTTTCAGTTGTTTTTACTGTGGGTTTACCCGTTATGGTGATAGGTTTTACAGTTGTTTGTACTGTGGGATTTACAGTCTTCTTTGGTCCATAAAGCCACTGAATGGCTAAAATATCGTCTTGATCTAAACTTCCATTAAAATTCTGTAGATACGGGTACATAATTGAAGTGCTGACAAATGAATGATATATTCCAAGCGCGTGGCCTATTTCATGCACTAAAACAGCTAACAAACTGGTGTAACCATACCTCACAGGTCTTGTTGTTGAATAATGGATTTCAACCTGATGATTATCGTTGTATGGAAAATATGAATGTCCTAAAACCATTTTTGGCAATTCATATCCGCATGTAGTGTTTTTGGCCTCCATACTATGGTTTTCCCCCTTAAATGAAATAACAATATCTGACGCTTCTATCTTAATTTCAAATACGAAGCGAATATCTGCATATTTTTCCCACGATTGAAAGGCTTTCTGGGCTATCTGTGTATATTGAGACATGAACTGTTGCGGTGGAAATATTGTCCAGGTAATAGTCTTTTTGTGCCATTTAGTTTTACCCGATGCATCAACTGTGAAATCAGCATGATCACGTACGCCACAGCGAGGTCTTCTCATTAATGCTAGAGTCTCTGGATTCAATGTTCCATCATTAGGTAGTTGATAATCGTCTTGAAAGTTCATTAACACCTCACTTATGTCAACGATGTTATTATTAGCGGTAGTCTGATTTAAATATCCATACTTTGTAAGAAATTCGGTAGCCTCTTGCATGTCATCTGCTATAGCCGAAGCCAGAAGAAGAAGAATAAGTAGACGAACCATTCTGCTCAAAGGTCGGAACAAGACTGATTAAGTTAGAACAACAGCAATCTATTTATAAAACTCTATTACACCTAATTTTTCGAGCTCCTTAAGGATACACATTATCTCGTTCAGGTTATTGTTATTCCCAGCTTCCCTTGCAGCGTGTAACTTTCCAAACCGTCGACCAATTCATTGACGTCACTATAATAGACAAATTCTTTAGGTTGACCTTCTTGTTTCGGACTGCTATAATAGGAAAATTCTTTAGGTTGATAAGGTTCTTCCACATGTTCTTTCACTTCCGAGTCGCAGACAATTTCTTTAGGTTGATAAGGCTCTTCCACATGTTTCGACTCTATTCTTTTAACACTGCGTTGGCGTTTTGACGCGTACGCCTCGTAGGGGAAAAATTTAGCAATAATATGACGATATTTATCCTTGCGATGCTAAAATTTTCCCATCATTTCTTTTATGGGCATTAGTCAAAAGCAAAATAATTTATATCTGCCAAGTCCTTAGTTGAGTACTTTGAGGTACATCTTGTATAGCAAGTTAAATAATCCTTCTTTAAGAGAAACTTATTATCACAAATCAACAAATGACTTCCAATAATTTCAATATCAGTATCTCCAATTAGAAATTTTCACCGCTCTTCTTATACCATATTTGGTGGTTGATACTTCAAGAAGGGAATGTTTAATTTTGTAGCGTCCATCTTCTATGGAGGTTGTTTACATACTAGCTTATACGTTAAAGTACTATTTTATTAACTTATCCGGACAAGACCGACGCTAACCGGACAGAGACCGGACGCTAACCGGACAGAGCGAACACCCTTGGACAGACACCGGACAGCTCTGAACGGTCTGTACAACCTGTTTCGTTCCGTTTTATCTTTCATTCAACTGTTTCGATCAATCTGTCTCGTTCCAGCAGATCAGCTCACAATCAACTAAGCGTAGAATAATTGAAGCTTTACATAGTATCCTATTTCCAATTTTTAACCTTCTCTTCTTCTTAGGCCATTAGGGAATATTTAATCTTTCTATATTTATTATGAAGCCAAACACTAACCAAATACTAAGCAGACACTAAGCAAACACCATTAGGACACTATTAGAACAGCTACCAAACAGCTTTAAACGGTCTGTACAACCTGTTCTGTTCCGTTCAACCTGTTTCGATCTATCTGTTCCGTTTAACCTGTTTCGTTCCAGCAGATCGGTTCAAAGCAATACGTTTGTAATAAGGGATAAACAATTGGGGAAACGCCAAAAAACAGAGATCTCATCACTTAGAAAACTCGGTGTAAACGTGGTCATATTCACCTTAATGTTATGATATTTTAAACTGTATAAATAAAAATGCGGCTTGGAATTCTCGTCTATCACATCAGCTGTTAATTAATTACGTCCCATTGTCAACACATATTTTAATATGTAGTAAAATACCGCTTAAATATTATCATATGGAAAATGATGTTTGAACTAATTATTTGGTTTTTTCGTGAATAGGTTTAGCTTATTTAATATAGGTATTTAATATACAAGGTTTTAATAATCCGCGATTCATTTTTTAGTAATATACATAGAGTTTAAAATATTTGCTTATTTAGTATGATATTTAATATAGGTATTTAATATACAAGGTCTTAATAAGCCGCGGATCATTTTTAGTAGGGTTTAAAATATTGGCTTATTTAGTATAATCAAAAAAATCTTAGTAATATACGTTGATTAACTTATTTATAATTAAAATACCAACCTAAATTTAAACCAACAGAATCTAGTATTTTCTTATTTTGACCAATCCAGTATTTTATCAAAACTATCAGAGAGCAGAAAAGTATAATAGGTCGTTGAGACCATTTATACAGTCCTTTTGCTGTACAACGTCTCTCTCTGTTTCAGATATGCCTCCAAGGAAATGTGACTCTTGGCCAGGTCAAAATCCTGCCCTACGTGTGCGGCTGCGGGGCTATTTTAAACAATTACTACTCTATCTTTCTAAAGCTAATGCTAAGTCTGTGAGTCGCATTTACAGTGTTGAATTAAGGTTCAGGCGGTAAAGATCAAGGTTGGGGGTAGCGGGGTACGCCCCTACCCCAGTCAGCGTGTCGTGTGGGATGACGTGAATTCGGCCTTTGAATCAAGGGTTAAAACGGGTGTAATCACTAACATGCATCATACTGACCCTAAACTATTTTTAATGGATTTTGCGGCACTTTTCAAGCGCCGTATTAAAAACGCGCTAAAGAAAGCTCCGGCTCTTAAAGTTAACGCCGTTTTTTGTGGTGATTTCGCTATTACCAAGGCCGAGGAAATGCTCGAGGATATGAAATATATGAATACTCGAAACGCTCCAATTTTTCAAGATACCGAGTTAGACGGGTGGTTTGATAAAAATATCACATAACCGATTTTAACGGAGCTAGAGGAGTTCCAGAAACGTGAATCAGGTTGGGCGTTAAAAAAGATCATCAATTTAATGGTTTCAATAAACCACTATAACCCATTACGTGCAGGTAGTTATCTAAAACTACCTGTCGAAATAGAGAAGCGGCGGGCCTGCGTTAACGTTCAAAATTTTGACAATATGTGTTTTCTTTGGGCTGTCATTTCTGCATTGTATCCCGCTAAAAATCATATTAATTTAACATCTTCGTATCCGGATCCTACTAAAGTATTTAACCTTAAAGGTATTCAATTTCCTATTACAATAGCACAAATTCCGCGTTTTGAAAAACAAAATAATGTATCGGTTAATGTTTATAGGCTGCATAAATCGGGTAAAAATTTTAAAGTATTACCGTATATTTTAACCAAAATTAAACGCGAAAAACACACCAATTTACTGCTATTGCAGGATACTTATATCGGTGATAGCGATTTTGATAATTTAACACCGGTTAGCTACCACTACGTATGGATTAAGAATTTATCCCGTCTTATTTCCACACAAATAAATAATAAGTGCAATAAAAAATACTTTTGCGATCGGTGTTTGCATTATTTTTATAACAAAGAAAATCTTGATAGACATACTGGGGTGTGCGTGAAATTATCTAACGTGACCGTCCCTAAAGTTCCCGAGGTGGGTAAACATATGATCGAATTTCAAAATTTTAAACATAAAGAGAAAGTACCATTCGTAATTTATGCTGATACGGAGTGTCTGTTAGTACCTGTAGAAGATGACACAACAAAAACCACTTATAAGACGCACAATCATATACCTTACAGCATTGGGTTTTATGTCAAGTGTAGTTATGATGACTCGTTGTCGTTTTACAAAGCATATACAGGGGCAGACTGCATGGGGTGGTTTGTACGCGAGCTACAACAGTTTGCTGTGGATGTAGAAACCGTCTTCCAGTGTCCTCTGCCCATGGAACCGCTAACAGAAGAGCAAAATATGCAGTTTAGAGGAGTGGCTGCGTGTCATATTTGTGAGAAGCCGTTTTCCACCGAAGACGCGAGTTAGGGATCATTGCCATTTAACTGGCAAATATAGGGGACCGGCGCATGAGTCTTGTAACTTGAGCTATCAAGATGCCCAGTGTGTTCCCGTAATACTACACAACCTTAGTGGCTATGATGGGCACATGATAATAATGGCTTTGGCGGCGGTAAAAGGACGAATCGATATTTTACCTGTAAATAAAGAGCGCTACATATCGTTTACGAAACATTTTGATGACACACTGGTCAATTTTCGGTTTATTGACAGCTTCAGGTTTCTAGCCAGCGGTTTGGATAAGCTCGCCTCTTATTTAAATGACTATCCCATTCTAGAGTCGGAATTTCAGGGTGTGGGTGACGAACGCCTAACGCTATTAAAAAGAAAGGGCGTATTTCCATATGAATATATGACTGGTTGGGATTCTTTAAAACAACCCGAACTACCACCACAATGTCTGTTTTATAACAGCTTGGAGGGTGTAAATATTTCCGATAAAGATTACGCACATGCTCGCCGGGTGTGGCAAGAGTTTAACTGCAAAACTATGCAGGATTACTCAGACTTGTATCTGAAAACTGACATATTGCTTTTGGCTGATGTGTTTGAAGCCTTCAGAGCCACGGCACATAAGACATATGGACTTTGCCCTGCGCATGCATATACTCTGCCGGGTTACTCGTGGCTTTGCATGACATATAAAAATAAGCAACCACTTGAACTGCTGACTGATTACGAAATGGTTGAATTTATAGAAAGGGGCATACGAGGTGGGTTGAGTCAGTGCTCCATAAGGTATGCTGAAGCGAATAACCAATATATGCCAAACTATGACAATACTAAAGATTCTACATATTTACAATATTTTGACATTAATAATCAGTACGAGTGGGCAATGTCACAAAAACTACCGTATGGTGGGTTTAAGTGGTTGGTAGATGTACCAAATGTTTTAAACATACCCGATGGGATATATTTTAGAAGTAGATTTACACATACCACAAGAACTCCACGATACATTTTCAGATCTCCCCCCATGTCCCGAACATCGCGTGCCCAAAGGTTCGAAAAACACGAAACTTTTGGCAACGCTGTATGATAAAGAAAAATATGTTATTCATTACCGTAATCTTAAACAAGTGATTAAGCTTGGTGTTAAACTAGTACAAGTGCACCGCGCGTTATCATTTAAACAGTCGTTTTGGCTTAAGTCATACATAGATTCAAATACTAAGTTACGTCAAGCAGCAAAGAATGATTTTGAAAAAAACCTGTTTAAACTCATGAATAATGCCGTATTCGGTAAAACTATAAAAAAATATACGAAACCATTCTAATGTCAAGCTTATTAGTAGCTGGGACGGTCGCTATGGATTGGAAGCGCTGATTGCTAGACCCGAATTTAAGAGTAGTACTACTATTAATGCAAATTTTGTACTTGTTGAACTGTCCAAATCCGAAGTTTATTTTAATAAACCTATTTATGTGGGCATGTGTATTTTAGACCTGGCCAAAACAACCATTTACGATTTCCATTACGGATATATGAAAGACCGCTTTCCCGACTGTCGTGTTTTATATACGGACACAGACAGCCTTACTTACACAATAAAACACCCTGATGTATATCAAGTTGTTAAGCAGGACTGCCATCTGTATTTCGACACTAGTGACTTTGCTCCCGATAATATTTATGGAATTCCTCGGGTTAATAAGAAAGTACTTGGTATGATGAAAGATGAAAATTCGGGGCGTATAATGACGCATTTCACCGGTCTTAGGTCTAAAATGTATACAACAAAGCTGTATTTTACCGGCTCGGAAATCGAAGCCGAGCGCATTAAATTGGATGGTGAAAACAAAAAACAGGCGGAAATTTCAAGGCCGAAATCACAACGAACCCGAAGAAATTTCTTAAGAACCTAATAAAAATCACGTTGCGAGGGCCTTGGCCAACTTGGGCGTTACCAACAAAATTAAGGGCATTAAAAAATCCGTCATCCGACATGATATAACTTTCGATGATTATTTACGGTGCTTGGAAACCTATAATGAACTGCCCGTCTCGCAAAATTTAATAAGATCAGAGAAACACGTGCTGCATTCAATTAGGCAAACAAAAATAGGTCTTAGCCCGCATGATGATAAACGTTATATTATTAGGGGACGCAATAATACACTGCCGTGGGGGCACTATTCAATTATGGATGAATAAACTCTTTTTTAGTCTATAAGAATATTTTAGATAAGTTTTTTTAATTTTTATTTTATAACCATTTTTGTATACTTATTTTTAGATAATGTTTTGCGTGGTTTTATGCATAAAGTATTTTTACGTATGTATATATATTTTTGAATAATTAAAAGAGCCATGAAAAGATGTCTAGTGGGCCATAAAAAGATGCCAATATTAAAAGAGCCATGAAAAGATGTCCTATGAGCCATAAAAAGACGCCAATATACATTAAAAGAGTCATTAAAAGAAAAATACACCAATATACATTAAAAGAGCCATAAAAAGATGCCCAATGGACCATAAAAAGAAGCCAATATATAAAAATATATATAGATACATAAAGAACCATTTAGATGTCCCAAATTGTTGTACTTTTTATGTTTTTAAAATCATGTAAAATACATCCTTGTAAATTTTTAAATCGGGTAAACCGCTCGCTACTATGACTGACTAAATTGCGACCTGACTATTGACAGACAGACTGACCCAACCCTTTCATAATTAGGGGTGATTAATTATGCATTTTTAAGCGTACCAAGATAATAATTTTTGGTGAAATACCCTAATTATTATTATTTTGACAGTCCCAAGTCTGTGAAAAACGCGAGGGAAAAATGCTGTGGTTGTTAATTTTTTATTATTTTTTTTTGGATCTCTAGTATCATGTTTTGTTTTTTTATTAACCTGGTACTTTAGATCTGAGGCTTTAACGGTTGCGCCAATCAACTAGGGCAAACCCTTCAACTATTTTTTGGAATTCCCTCCAAAATTGACAGTGTATTTAGATATACAAATGGTCGAATCTATTTTATACAAAATGGAATGTATTTTGAGTACAATGAATTTACAGTCTTTAGAACGTACGGGAAAAATAGATCTTAATTTCTTTGGCATCTCTTGTCCTAATTTAAGTATCTTAGAACAGTTAAAAATATTATTAAATGACATTGTAAATAATAAATTTAAAATTATTAAATAAAAACTTTTTCAATAACCTCGTATTTTTTCACCTGCATTAGAGTGAGCGACAAACTGCTGCTGTTAATAACGGTTTTCCTGGCTGAGTTAGAACGGGCCTGCTAAAACGCCATTAAATTTAATTTCAACTTTGCGCTCTTTAATTGCTATTATTTTGTCGTGTAAAAATGTATAAATATAAAGTAAAAAACACCCTGCGGGATACATATACTAATAAAATAGACAAGTAAAATTTCAAATTTGCGCTTTTTAATTACTATTATTAATTACCACATAAAAGCATATATAAATATAAAGTAAAAAACACCCTGCGGGTTGCGTAAATTTTCGCTAATAAATTAAAATAGTCAAGTAAATTTTCAAATTTGCACTTTTTAATTAAAAAATTATTACCTGTCATCCGCGTACATTATCGAACATTTTTTGCAACTATAAATAATTTCCTTTAGTTCTTGGCTTTCCTTATAAAACCTCGGGTTAATGGAGCATTTTTCTAAAAAATCGTCGATGTATAGGTTATCTGTATAAAGCCCTAGCGCCCTTTTTTGAAGCCCATCTAAGAACGAATCATTATAGACCAAAGTAATTTCGCAAATTGTTGAAAAAACATGATCCTCAGTAATATAAAATCTAAAATTATTGTTGCAACTATTACACCTAAACATTTTGCGCTCTGAAATAAAAAAATAAAACACTATAACGCGAAACGTTAAATCAAAAAGCAAAAAACTTACCAAAAAATAATTTCTGCACTTTACAACTGTAAAAAGACCAATTTCAGCGCTTGTATTTGCTTATATATGCGCACTAAACATTGATTGTGTTGTACTAATATTATACTTATTGTACTAAATTTATCACAACCATATTAACAAAGGACAAACTAAATATTAAAAATCGCTTCATATTAAAAATTTTAGGATATTTCAATATTTTTCCTGTTTATATTAAGAGGTGTAATAATACACATAGGTTTTAATAAAATATATAGTTTAGCTCGGCTGTACTAAGAACGGTACATTTATGATGCTTATACATACAACAAAGTTATATTAATATTATTTAATTAAAACGCTTGCTGATTGGTTAAAAGTTTGGTAATTTTCCATAGGAAACTATCGGAGTGCTGGATTTGTTTAAAACGCTCGCTGATTGGCTAAAAAAGTTTGGTATTTTTCCATGTGAATCTAACAAAGAGGGGGGATTTGTTTAAATGCCCAATTTTTTGCTTAAAAATTATTAGTTTGTTTCTTGTGTTTTTTTTTTCATAATACTTCAAAATGGCCGCACCAACCCCATCAAACTCTCTCGAAGAGGTTAATGCAGTCGGGCTACTAGCGCCAAAAGTCATTAAAGCCAGCGATTTGGTGGTTAATAAGCCCTATAAAATATCAAATATAATAAATGTAGATGGAAAATTTGGTATCCAAACGCGGGTCTCCTTAGAAGCTCTAGGGGATGTATTTTTGCCAAAACGAATGGTATTAAGCGACGAACGCGTAGCAGCATTCAACAGCCCTACAAAACCGCTTTTCCTGGTGTTCCGCGGAATGAAGAATATAGAAAAATATGATAAACAGACACCACTCTTTGAATTCCTTGAAGAAAAATCGTAAGATTTTTATATATATTTAAATATGTGTAATTGTATTTTTTTATTTAGGAATAGCGGAACTTGGTATTGTAAAGATTGCAAACAATTCTTCTGCTTTTGCCCTCTATCTATCGCGTTTCATAAACTTTAATGGTAATATTTATGAGTCCTGATGATGCCTGGGTATTAAGTCGCCTTTTTATTTTCAGAAATGGTCGAGATCTGGGTCTACAACAATGTATTAGTAACAGCTGTACCCCGTTTATCAATATAGATTTTTAAAATATATGCTTTTTTGATTTTAGCTTGTCCCACTAAAAACAACAAATATTCACAACATTTACGTTATAATTGACATCTCTATTAGCTCCCCGCCCCTGATAAGTTTTTAGGATTTTGATTTAGCGTCTGTTGATACATTTTATAATTATTTTTAAATTTTTTATTATGGCAAATAGACCGTGGCAATATTTCTTATATTATTTGTATAAATACATATAACATAGGTGGCCCACGGGGGTTGTCCGGTCCAGACCAGCTCCCCGGCTGTGTTATCGTACGGCATGTCGGTCACCAATATTGTATACTGAAAATTATTTTATTAGATAAATACCAAAATTTTTAAATATCAAAGCTTACGTTCGTCTCCGGCAGTATATTTTGCAGTACGTCCTCCGCAAAAAATATCAACCCCGCCAATTCTAGAGAGAAATAAAAACCGTTTTAATTTATATATTTTCAACACTTAGAGAAATAAAGCCGGCGCCCAAATTGTTAAACATTAAAACTTACCCTCGTTTGTATAGTAGTAGGCCATGGTCAAAAAATTGCACTATAAAATAAAAATTTACACTAGTTACCTGGGTATTTAAACAAATCCCCACCTGCAAACACCGGTTTTTTGTCTAATGAATATTTACACTTTTAATCTATCTATTCAATGCAATTTCTTCATTCATACCGGTATTCTATATATGAATGTTTTTGCAACTAATTATTTTTAGACGCCGTTCACACCTTTTACCTGGGTTTTTAATCAAAAAATTTTCTCTGTATGTATATAAAGATGCCCCTCAACATATATGCCTTAATATTTTATACAAATCATGTAATAATATTTTAATCCAATATTGTCTAAACCAGCTGACTTGACATACTGACAGACCTTCAGCCCATTCGTAATTATGGGTAATTAATTAATTACGCATTTTTAAACGTACCAAGATAATAATTTTTGGTGAAATATCCTAATTATTATTATTTTGACAGTCTCAAGTCTGTAAAAACGTGAGAGACCTTTTCATAATTAGGGGTGATTAATTATGCATTTTTTAAGCGTATCAAGATAATAATTTTTGGTGAAATACCCTAATTATTATTATTTTGACAGTCCCAAGTCTGTGAAAAACGCGAGGGAAAAATGCTGTGGTTGTTAATTTTTTATTTTTTATTTTTTGGATCTCTAGTATCATGTTTTGTTTTTTTATTAACCTGGTACTTTAGATCTGAGGCTTTAACGGTTGCGCCAATCAATTAGGGCAAACCCTTCAACCAACTAAGATGGGTGTCTGTTCTAGGTGATAATTTCACTGGGACCGATGTGTAATATTGTGTTTTTTATTAATATTGTACGTCGGTGCTAGAACTTAAAATCAGGATGCGATCATTCAACTATATGCAGGGGTGGTTTCAGTATTAATTACCTATGTATGTTGTGTTTTTACTAATATATCTGCTTAATGTTAAAAAATCTATTATTATAATTATTAGGTGCGGTACAAATATATCTGGATTTTTTTGAAATATTATTTAATTTTTCTATTAATTGTATGGTGACGTCATTATCTTGAATCTGTATTTTACCCCATCTGTTTTAATATTTTTTAGGTATACCGCCGTGTACTTTTTTTGCTTGAGAATTGATATATTATTGTTATTGATTTATTACTTGGTACTTTGTATTATTATTATTATTATTTTAGGGATTTTTTGATTTATGGTATTTTTCAGAACTCTCCGCCTGCTGATTGGTCCGTAGTAGCAGATGCATTTGGTAAAATATAATTTTTTCCTTTGGTTCTGTACTTTTATATTAATTTTTACCATCTCTGTCGACAACAGCTTTATTAGATTATTTTAGGTATTTTTTTGTCAGCATGTTGTTATTTTACAAATACAAAAACAGGTAGGATGTGTGGGGTAAAATATATGTGTTTTAAAATCATCTCGCAACTATTGTTTGTTCTGAATAATTCAACAAGGCGCGATTAACAATAGGCATAAGTTTTAGCCAAACGATTTTTGCTGAAAATATATAGAAATTTATTTTTCTAGGCGGTTTGTTAACAACTATCTACGTCATCCACCCAGGGTATATACCGGACGGGTAAGTGCTTTTTTTATTAATTCACACAATTAATTTATACTTACCTTGAACGCTGTATTGGCTTTGAAATGTGACACTGTTGTTACCTGATAAAAATAAAATTTTGATTAGTAAAAAATTAATCATCTACAACCTATTTAAGCGCCTAAAGTTGCGATCGGATTAAATGAATCGGTTTCAGTACATGCAATATTTGCGGTTTTTTGTGTAAATGATACATTGAGGCGTTAAGAATATATTTTACTATAATTTATGTGGGTAGCACCCCTAATTTTGGAAATATTACCCGAGCGCCAAAAGTAAGCGCTTAAAGTTGCAATCAGATTAAATGAATCGGTTTCAGTACATGCAATATTTGCGGCTTTTGTGTAAATGATACATTGGGGCGTTAAGTATATATTTTACTATAATTTATGTGGGTAGCAACCCTAATTTTGGAAATATTACCCGAGCGCTTTGTAATATTCAACATGTGTGTTTTTGATGCAATTTGCGATTTTTTATTAATTATAACATAAAAGTTAGACTTAAAAATTAAATAGGGCGATTTCTGTCAATGTAAAATTTATGATTTTTTGATTAATGTTGAAAATATTGACCGAACGCCAAAATTTAACAAATTCATTTTTATTTGATCTGATTACTTATTAGGTGTTTATAATGCATTTTTAGTGTTAATTATTTTAGATACGTTTGGTATAACTTTTTACCCCCATTTTTTATTAATTATGTCATAAAAGTTAGTTTTACGCGAGCCAGTGTTAATATTAAATATTTCGGGTTCTGTCAATGTGATTTTTATGATTTTTTGATTAATGGTACATTACACGGAAAAAAAAACTCTTCTAAATTTAAGCTTAGATATATACTTAAAAAAAGTCTCTTTAAACAAGAGGTATATATTTGCATTAATAATAAGCAATACATATATCAAATATTAACCTAGTCTTAAATTGAAAGACATACACTTCTTGCAGTAAGAAATAAACACTTCTAAACAATAATATAGGAATACCTTACTT